>LBLO01000203.1:0-39513 GCA_004354395.1 Chondrostereum purpureum
TGTCCAGCGGGAGGCCATCAGGCAATGGCTTTATCGCTCTGGCTCTCTGCCACTTTCGATATCTGTAGTAACTGGTTCAGACCGTGCGACCGTATCCACTGGGTACATTACGTCGACAACATTTAATCCCACCCATTCAGCAGATATTGTCACTGAAGCAATCCGTTTGCTCATGCAGTTTTCTGCGCGCTGGAGGGCTGTAGATTTCAAGTTGGATCCCATAAAAATGCTCACGGAAATCTCGGCAGACCAAGTCCCTATGCTTCGTGAGTTCAACGCGTCGCGGCGTTTCTACGGGCATCTGAGCGGGAGTGATCTCTCAAACGTGATGCGTGCGCCGTCACTTCGTCGTCTGACACTAAAATACGTAGATGTCAGCCCGCTTTCTTTACCCATGGCATATGGGCAGCTCACACATTTGGATCTCACGATGCACCGATCCATCGCGTTCCTACCTGCCCATGCACTGGAGCTCATCAGAAGATGTCCTCTGTTGCAATCCTGCTCGTTCCAGATTCAACAGGATTCTCCCTTGGGTCCGAACACTGTCATCTTCCAGAATCATATCATGGCGGCGAACAATCCCGGTATAGTCCCAGCACCACCACCCTTGTCAGTACTGCCCGACCTCCTTTCCCTGGAGACTGTGGTATTAGAGCATCTACACACATTGAACGTGCGATGTGTACCTACGGAGATCGTCCCCACAGTCGATCTACGTGACCTGTTCTCGTCCTTGGACCTACCTTCCCTGCGGACATTGTCCTATGAAGGTTTCTTTGTGCGTTCAAACCACAACCCAGATATCCCCTTCCCGCTTCTTTCTCTCCAGTCCATGCCCCCGCTTGAGACTTTCTCCCTTGTCACGGAGGACCGATTCTGGAAGAGTGGGGTTGTCGAGTTTGTCCGACAAAACCCGTACATTAAGACCCTGCAGATCAGAGAGCCATACAAGCTACATGATCACCATAATATGCATCCCCCAACCCGACAGTAGCCACTCTCCCTCGATCCGACTTCCTCGACTTTCTCCTCACCGGAGACGAGATGTTGCTACCTATGCTGGAGGAGTTAAAAGTCTCCTTCCTCGGCAGACGACATACTTCCCCAGAAACCATAAACACCCTCTTTGACGTCCTGCGCTCTCGTCCTTTGAAGCGCGTACATCTGCGCTTCGAATCTCCCCTTCCACCGCACGATTACGAACGTCTGAAGGCGCTGGGTGAAGAGCTGCACGCGTCCGGAACGCGGCTCTCGTTCAAGCAGCCACCCAAAGCTAAGGCTGCGCGACTGTCGCCTTGGGATGGGCTGCCGAAGAGTACTCAGGAAGGAGGAANCCAGCTGGAGTGGGGAGGTGTTCTTTCGTGGATGGAGCTTTTCTGAGTGTTTCGAATAGGTTACAGCTTTAATTCTCGTTAGACTTTGTGCGCTGTTCTGACCCCCATCGTGGATCTGTTGTACTTTTACCCATAGAACGTTTTACGCATTATGCGGAGCCCTCGCAATGTACATGATGCGTGCAAAATGTGGTTGTTAATCTACTACTTGATAACTAGTCTTGGATATCTAATTAGACGATCCAGTACTCTCAAGACACCCAAGAGCGTGTCTTCTGGATCATAACATTCGGACGAGTTTGCTTGAATGCAGCGATAAGCCCATCATTTACTGTTACGGTGGGAGGTTGGGATACAAAAAATGGCAAGACAAGTTCGCAAGCTTGCGAATGGCACCTACAACGATAGTAGACGATAAGCTCAATGAGAGACATTCCAATGTCCGGCAAGGTAGGGCTGAAAGGACGTCAACCACGCTGGGCGACGCAGGCTCGGAGGTCGAAAGAGAGGCGAGTCGCATCCGACCGCTCGACGAAATTCTTCACGACAAGTAGGCGGAGAACTTCTTTGTATATCATACTCGCTTGCTTGCCTTCGCGGGGCGTTACCAACAGTAGGTGCATACAGTGTTGTTCAATGTAATAAGCTCACTAGTACTTCTCATTACTTACATGAAATACATCTCTCTTCTTCTTAGGGGACTAGAGCAGACATTTTAACATCATAGGCTTCGTTCGGGCATGATGTGCTTTCGTACAATAAATAAATATCCCTATGTAGCGAAATAAGATGAATTCTTCAGCGGGGAATTAGTATCAGACGAGAACACAACACAACGAAACGAACGTACCTTCAATTTATCCTACGTTCTAACATCCCCGATGTGGTGCATTGTAGCCTCGTAAGTAGCAATCTACCTCACCGTTTTCAGCGTTAACGTTGACGAGAGAAGGCAGAGAAAGTCGGAATACACACCTTGTCTCCATTTCCCGCCTCTGACACGTACGACACTGCCTATCTCCCACTCCGTCTCCTTTCGTTATTCTCGGTTTCCGTATCGAGGTAAACATATTAGAAAGGTCTGAGAAGTAGTTAGCGTCATAATTAGAGTACAATTATCTGTAAATAACGGGTGGAGAACAAAGACTTACAAGCGTAGCATCACAAATTCATTGCTATTCCAGTCCAATGGCGCCGATAGAGGGAGTGAGACGNTGGGCGAGGGAATGTGTCAATAGTGACGCTATGGACTCCGATAAAGTTTCTCGACATTGATAGAGATAATATAATGTTGAATACGGAATTCGAGGGGGATTCGTGATAATACGGTGGTGCAGTGGCGAAAATGAAGTCGGGATGATGATGGCGAGAGGGCAAGATGATAAAGCCGAAGACTCCCCGAAACGTCAACGTGACCGGAACGCGTCCTCTTGATTAGCGCGTCTACAGAATAAAACATGAAAATTGAGCTTCGGGACTTCATTAACGGAATCCTTGGTGTCGTAAAGGTAATGTAGCACAAGTGAGAGTGCGAATCTGGTTGCACCGGCAAAACAAGACGAGACTGAGTGGGTCAGGCAAGATAAAGTGAATATAAAGGTTTTATTGCATACGGAGGAACGGATAGTAGGTACATACAGTGATCTACAATGTAATAAACTACTACTATATCTCGTTACTGACACGTAAGACGTCCCGCTTCGACGATTTGCTCAGGCCACACTGTGTTCTCGACCGAGATAACATTCCGCGACAATCAAAATACTGTCAACGGTAGGGATGTTGGTGCATGCTGCAATCTAACTCGACCGTGAGCCAACATGCTAGGTAATATAGGGACGGAAAAACGTACCAGGGAGACGAAGCTCCTCAAGACCAAGTGGCACGACTTCATCATCCACGAAGAGGAGAATCTTCGCGACGATTGAGAGGCTCCTAACCACCTCACGATGGGAGGCGGACATCCTAGGACGACGGTGAGACATTGTACTACACAAGAGAGGTAAGGGAGCACATACCTTGACATAGGAGGGGAACAAGTCTCCTCGACGTCCGTGGCAACACGTAGGATAAAAGACTGTCATCGATGGCAAAAACGACATAGGGAGAGGATGAGGAAGAGACGAGAAAAGAATAAGGAAGATGCCTATTGAAATCCCATCCATCCGTCACCTTTATATAGACAAAACGGCTGGGATCCGTCTTACTAAAACATCCTCTATGCGATCTTTCGATGATTAATGAGCCGGTCTCAGCTAGACGAAGACAAATCCTTCGAAGGAAGTCTTCACAAACGTATTGAACGAATACGAGCTCCCCTCCCCCCGTTTCCGTGAATGCCTCGAAATCTGCAAGTAATTGTTATCCTAGGAAGAGCAATTCAATAGGAAAACAGACCCTTGCAAGAGCAGCAGCCCTATTCTGGCATTCCCTTCCAACCATCCATATCTACAATCAAGACCTCGATGTCTCCAGTACGATCAAAGTCTTCTACCCGACAGACTTACTCAAACTCTGTTTCTTGCCAGTATCTTTGGCATCGCCTGCCACACTCAAGAAGAATAAAGAGACCGGGTTGGCCCCTGCGAGCCCCTGTATTCTCCAGTCCTAGGGGATTCCTATTCATAGACAATCAATAATACCTGTAATACCTCACGAACTCGCGTGACACCAGTTGATCCTTTCATTGCGGCTGCGATCTGTAATCTCACCGTCTCGCAGAAAGGCCATCCCCTCTGTTCGATGAGATAGAACAACATATAGTACACTGAATAGGCTTGAATTTGAGCGTGATACAAGTTGCAATCTAGCAGCGAGACGTACCAGGGGATAATTTATCCCATGCCATTCTCCATCCAACTCGTACGTCGTAACGATCAACCGGCGTAATAAGATCGAGGACACATACTCCGTGATTCTTGTTATGTGTGCAAATCCCAAGTAGAGGTGTTGGTGTGGCAGGAATGACGACGAAAAGTCTCTCTGGATAGTTCAGTACTCAAGTTTCAAGGTTCGAAGCACTCGCAGTTGAAGGGAATGTAGTACAACCCTCTTTGTATCATTTCCTAGGAAAAACAGCCATGAATCCGGGAACATTTGTCTTCGTGTGTCCCGGATCTGCTCTTCTCTCCTTCGAAGGTATTCTCATCCCCGTATACGTCAGAGACGTGAAACGGCGCCAGCAGAGTTCAGACGCATTCAAGATTTCAGAAGAATCAGTATCTGACTTGTCTTGAATCAGAGATGCTGGCATTGCGTGTGTGGAATACTTAGAGTGTGAAAGCAGCACCAGAAAGACCAAACTACAAGTACTAGCAAGTGTGGAACCGCCACCAGATTACAAGATAGACTGAGAGCAAAAGATCTTCAGGAACGGTTGATGTGTTGGCGACGCGGTATCTGTCGTGGTCGTAGTTCAAGATCAAGAGTCAACATAAAATTAAATGGCATTGATATCAACAACGTGATTGATGGCGTCAAGAGTTGTAGAGCATTGAGATTCTCTCGCTAGCTCCATTATCAGTAGTAACAATTGCGTATTAGCTCAGTTTCCTAGGTGAATTATCGCATACAAAATTCACCTTTAGTTCTACCATAGCGCCACATTGCAAAGTCGGCCCGAAGTGAGAATCGCGTGAGTCATGTATACCTGTCTTCCCTCTGTACCACCAACTGACGCGTCTAGTGTTCCGCTACAACAAAGAAGACCGATCGAAATCTACTACGGACAATGTAAGGTATTTATCTGGTTTACTATCCTACGCAAAATTGTGTTAACTACGGTTTCGTAGACTCAAAAGCACTCCCTAACAAATCCCATCCCCTTTCCCCACTCTCAATGCCGACTCCCTGTACGGACAACTAGAAAGAACTTGGGAATGAGTTAGGGCTAGTTCCGGCTATTTTCTGGTATGTAATGCGGCCATGTCACACCGATTTTTGTGGACGCACGACTAGATAGACATTTTCCGTGTTTAACTTTAAGACCAATGTAACAATGTATTCCGTTCAACCTAATATACCCTTATCAGAAGCAAATATCTGTAGTATTCAGTCCTTCCCTCTACTTACAAGGCCCTAGCATAAACCTTTGGAGCATTGAATAGTCGGGACTGAATGTTTCTGGTGCGTTAGCGCTAACTTAAATGATACACTGCTTGCCCTGTACAGCAAGCAACATACAACCAGAGCATAGTGTAGAAGGCGGAGCCTGAGAAAGGAACGGTGTAGCAGACAAACATTCACTGTATTTTAGCATGTGATATATATATGTCTTTGTACTGGATCCTATGTAAAGATATTAACCATAGAGATGCCCAGAAATAATGGAATCACAAAGGTCTTTTGCTTTGAATTCACGTTTGCTCTTTGCATTGTCGGTGAGAGCAATTGTTTTAGCTCTAAATGTGCCTGTATTCTGGAAAGGAAATCAAGTTTACTGTTAATCATTCCTCAAAGCATGTTTATGAGTGACCAAACAAGTGTTTATTCTAGCAAAATCTACACAGCAAGCTGAGATGACACCCCCCTAGTATATAACCAAACTCTTATGTCAAAAGAAAGGATCTTAAGACATTCCATTCATGTTTGGTGACCGCCTCATCCCACATCAAGCTCACGCGCATAGGGTATAACTCAACCTCATTAAGAGGGGGCCTACCCAACTCCCCTCGCTCTTGCCTACCAGGCACCAGCTGCCACTCCCACAAAAGCTCAATCGTAACCCTATTGCTCAACCGACTCATCTATCTCATCGAACAAGCAATCTCCCGTGTCCTCATGTCCCCAAACTCCTCCTTCTGTAGCAACATCTCCACTCACAGCCCCTCCATCAATTTGTTTTAGGCAGCCGAGGGAGATATACATATCAGCTAAATACTTTAGTAGTGATCTTCGGGCTGTTGTCTTCCCAGGACGGCAACAATACTGACTTGATAGGATCTGAAAAACAAGTGATCGTTAGTAGGTAAATACATGGGACAAACATATATACATGCACCTGAGTTTAGGAGGAGCACATTGTGTATTGCAACATACTCGACGAGATCTAGAGAGTAAGTTTAGGTGTGAGTCAATGTGATAATGAACCGAAATCATACCATAGGTCTCGCAGATCCCCCTGCAAAAGGTACGCGGTCGGAGCATTTACATGATGCCATTGTGTAGCATCTACACTGGGGGACGTTAGCCTCAAAAATGTCAACTGAGGAAATCATGACCTTACCAATTCAGTGCTAGCTTGACTGTGTCAGAGAACGGTCAACGAGTAGTACTACAGTTATGTTAGAACACTGGGGGTGCAATATCAAAGGAGATATTACCATTCGGCATCATCAGTATACTCGCAGGGGGTCGGGGATTGTCACTGGAAATGGGTGGTGGTGGGCTCATCAGTGTGTCGAGAAAGTGGTGGAGTGTGTCAGTGATTGAGGGTGTGTGGTTGTTAGTGGGCGGGTGAGCGTTCAACTAGTTCGAAGACATGTGCATTAGAAATGGCGACCTAATGGAAAGGACGGGCAAAACATACCTATAGTTGTTGTGTCTAGGTATCATCTTCGTCACTCATGTCCCAATGCTTTCCTAGTTGGACGGCAGAAGCTGTAGGGATCAGTAAATACAAGCAAGTCGAATTAAATAGAATGGATTGGTTTACTTACATCTCGAGAGTATCATAGTCATCGCCGGGTCAGCAAACATCTGGAGGGTAAGAAATGATTAGTATAAACAGGTCATCCTACAAACAAATCACTTACCATACTTGCAGTTTCCAGTGACAATAGACACTAGAAATCGTGTTAATATATGACTCGCACAATGGAATAGAGTGGGTACTTACAATTTGTGATTGTGGTGGTAGTCGGAGGACTTGCATAGACGTGGCGAGCCTGGGTCCACGTGAAGGTTGTGGCACCTGAATGTTGGCAGTCTCTTCATCGGTGCTGGATTTTGGTGGAAGGAGAAAGGGGAGTAATGAGATTGTATCAGTAAATCGTCCAAAATCATTAATCAAGTGAATCCAAGCTTACCGTGGAGGGAACAATCGCGAGACTAAGTGAGAAGGATGTGATATGAACGCTAGGGCAGTTTGAGGATGGTGAAGACGGCGTTGGAGAGCTGAAAAGAGAGCCAGTGTAACGTAGGAAAATAGGNTAGAAGACGTTACAAGCANAGTGCGGAGGGCACTGTGTAATTTATTCCCTGGAATTCGCAGCACAAGCGCAGCAATTCATTAGCCTCACCTAAATTACAATGATTAGCTTGCAACTACTCTCATTCAGACGGGAGTATCTTCAGAGCCTCAAGAACTTTTACAGAGCTTCTCTAGTATGTATAGAAGGGCATTGAAGTCGTCCTACAGTGTAACTTTAGTTAGATCCTCTTTAGGCCACCTCAATTGATACTCATATCATTTTGCATAAACCTGTATGCAGCTTCAGCAAAGTATGAGCCTTCAAATGGACATAAAACCCTTCATTATATGCTATATTACTCATGATAAATGATTGGGGGCCTCTTGAAGGATCCTGTATTCATGCCAGTAGTTGTAAGCTGAGTCATTGTAATTTAGGTGAGGTTAATGAATTGCCGCACTTGTGGCGCGAATTCCAGGGAATAAATTACACAGTGCCCTCTGCATTATTCATGCGATTAATTTGAGCTATTATTGAACATAATCAGAGGAGTAACACACTCATAATAGCATTTGCACGCCCAAGGATGGAAGATTCAAGCAAGATCAGAAATTTCGGAAATATTTTTGATCCCGCCCTAAGTTCTGCAAATGGCTGTAATGAAGGTATATAATTTCTGTCCAATATTAATTTACGTAGGTTAACCGTGTGTATAAAGTCCCAAAAGTCCATGTTATCGTACAATAATAGATCATCAAGCAATGAAGGTAGTAAGGAGAGCTGATATTGATGGAACAAAGAAGTATTCTCCTCCCCGGGAGACAACAAAATCAGTAACGAGAGTGAAATCCCTGTCGAAATTGTTCACATCCAATCCTGAAACGCTCCGTGGTTTCCCCTTGTTTGCGCCAACTATGGGATCGAAACCTGGAGTTGTATCGTTTTTGCCAAATACGAAACTAGGTACCAGCGTAAAGAGGTGAAGATTCTAGGAAGGTATTCTGGACGTACGAGACAGAATTGGCCCATGCTTGCTGCATAAAATGGAACCCTTGCTGGATGTCGGATTGGTATGCCACTGCGTTAAATGTAGTGAGGAAGGAAAGTCGGTTTCATAAGAATGCCCCCACTCACCAAATGCCAATCCACGCTCCAAACTGATGTCACTGGTACCAGAAGAGGCCTCTGCATCCGTCACTGAAAGGACAGAGGATAAGCCGCAGCACTGGAGCATGACAGTGTGTAGAATTCACCTTCAGGTCCATAAGGAATGCCGGCTCTGATGATATGATGGGCGGTGTCCTGAAGATCGGCTCTGGGACGAGTCTTGCGGATATGAGCAGAGAAAGGGCAGCGGGACTGGTCATTCTTGAAGGTGAGTTGAGGTAGATTGGCATCTGTGAAGGTGTAGTCGAAGTTGTTGTTAAGATCAGCTGCTGCCAGAGTAGGGTCATCGCGAAGAGGAGCCAACATGAGCGGTGCTCCCTGTTCAAGTAGATGAGATTCATTCCGTTAATGCCAGCGATGGACACATACACTCTTCCATCTTCCAACCATTCTAGCACCAAGGAGATCGGCACCTTCCTCCTTGGTCAAACCTTCAACCTCTAGAGCATTGTCCGAAAGGAACTTATTGAATTCTGGTACAAGTTGCTGGAGTTGACGGAAAGCTAGGAAGGACCCGTCCGTTGTCCAGCTTGCTGTGCGCCTCTTATCACCGGTGGCTCCGACGATGAACTTGCCCGCGTCAATCAGAGCCTGACCTGGGAGAACATCGACAGAAAACCCGTTGAGAGCCGGTTGGCCAATCCCGTCCATATACCCGAAATCTACGAAAGTGTAAGCTTGACTAAGACTGGTGGAAGCTAGTCCGCTTACGTTCATGCCCTTCCTCAGGACCCGGTCTCGCAGCCCCTTGAAGACGATGAACCTCCTTGATCGAGTTTCCCAACGCACTCTCTAAGCTTGCGAGCTGGTCGTCGATGTTAGATGTCTCATCAGAGGCAAGAATCAACAACCCATGGATTCCAGTTCCGTCAAAGGCCTTGACCCAGTTGTCTCGACCAGGATCACCCAATGCTGATGCATCACTGGCTTGACCGGTCTTGAACAAGGCATCATTAAGATCGTCGGTAATCCCCAGTGTAGTCAATCCTGACTGGGTGAACGCGATGTTGACAGCCGTAACAGGTTGGGTGTCTATATCCAAGAGAGATTGTGTTGAAGTGATGAGCGGATTGACATCAGAGGCCAGACGCGTTTTGAACGCAGCAGAGTCGGAGATAGAAAAGAAGTAGAACAGTTCTTTCCTCTTCTTCATACCAACCCTGAGAAGATGAAGTATCAGTGGCAATAAAATCACAACGAGCTCATGAATGGAACTTGCAGAATGTCGCATTGAATGTTGGTGAGATTAAGAAGAGACCCGTCTTCAGCAAACGAGGAGACAGAACCCGCTGGTGGAAGGTCAGGTTGAGCAGCAGGATCTGAGGTAGCGTCGTCAGAGAGGTAATCCAAGGATATAAAACCACGTACTGATCAGCATCGAGCCCGTTCTTCGTGGCTTCACTGTAGTTGCAGTGGCTGATAGGAGACCATGCAGAAGAGGAAGTAAAGAAAATAACCGCATGGCAAAACAAGTTGAACGAGAGTGTGGAAGAGGAAGGAAGAAAGGAGGGTTTTGTGTCTAGGCAAGAACCAATCGCGAAACTCTTATATGCGTTGGTTTTCATTTCCGCCTTCGGTGTCAGGTTCGAGCACAGTCGGGCATCAGAGAAGCTGAAACAAACGAGAACACTGCTCGCATAAGACACGATTCAATGGGTTCGGGGCTAACGGGGTTTCGTAACATAATCAGCGACAGGGCATTGGATTCAAGGACTGGAGCGTGAAGTGCACCTGCCTGCCGCTATGCAAGTTGTCCTAAAGYTACTGGAGGTAAGCAGCGGCCCATCCTTGTAGAATTGGAATTGGAGTACAATCCAATCCAAGCTCGCAAGCCCTACAGAAAGATATATCATCACCATATTAGACTAGAGGGTATATTGCGCGCTTTGTCTCAGAATTTAATCCCCTGAGATAGATGCGTTAGTCGTAAACCGCAACCCAAACACTTCAGTCCATGCTCGTCGCGATGAGCTTTCGGTCGCATATCTGAATCAGTGGGAATAGACATCCACATGCAAGAGGTATACATTCAAAATACGGCGTTAACAAGCCATCGAGAAGTGCTCTGCCCTGTTCAAGACAAAAGTCATCACAAGAAAATCACAGAACCAGTTAATTGGCAAGAACGATGGCTACAGCATTTCACACAGCCCATCGGTGGATTAATTTTTTTTGAATAAAGCATACTTATACTTCCTGGGGNCTCGGGGAAAGAAAGCCGAAGATACACATTGGCCCTACATTCCCTCAGAGAAAGTATGCAAGTAACGAATACGACGAGGCGAGCGTGTGAGTGTGCTGTGAAGAGTTTAGGGCTCCGACTGGATGTATCCGGGTGGATTTTNCCATCCATCCGCAGATAGGTTTAAACTCCGCTATCCATGGATGGATATCCGCACGGATGGGTGCTCAACGCCGTGATTTTTGATTTCACATATTTATGTAAGCACATTCGATAGACAATATAGTATAGAATTACAAAGTAAAATGTATTTTCAAGCAGATGGGCCCCGCAAGGGCCGCGAATACTCCTCAATGAAACGTATTATTTCTTCTTCATTGAACCATGGTGCGTCGACCCACGAGCCAACACACATCTTCTCTCGAAACGTTTGGGACGACATGCTCTGTTGATTCCATGAGCACTGGTTTCGCCCCTCCGAAAATGCACGCTCTCCATCAACCGAAGTTGCTAGTATACATGTATTAAAATGTGTACATAGAGGACTTAGAATGATAACATACCTGGTGCGGAGCAATATGCAAGTGCCATTCTTGCGACCGAGTGGAACTTGGGCTCCAGTAACTTTGCTGTCCAATATTCAATTACACCGGCATGCGGGGCAAGACTTGGAATGAGGTCATCGTTTAGGTAGTCAACAATGGTATATGGTCTCTCTCCGTGCTGAGAGTGTGGTTCTTCGGGTGGGGGAGATGAATCGTATCGGCCGCGCTAGTATCTAGTAATAAGAGAGTGATCATGACATTTATCATGATGAAATTATATACCTTCCTATTCGATGTTGTTGAACGCTGGAGTGGGATATTTGCAGGTGGCTGTTCTGCTGGCAGTGGACGGTATGTTTCATTGTACCGTGCAATTACACGCTCACGGATTCGTGTAAGCTGTACCTCCGAGCGGTTGGCACCACGGAACCATTCCAGCTTTTGGTTAGGGCACATAACTATAAGATGAAATTGATCAGTTTCAACACTAACTGAGGGAATACGGTCAGAGAAACAAACCCATTGCAATTTCGTACACTTCACATTCATCAATAAGACTGTAATATTTATCAGCCATGAGCTTTCCAGCAAATGCTGCAACACGGCAGACAGATGGTTGTTCGGGGTCATCAGCAATTCTCTGCAGACGGCGTGAGATCTTCTCTATCACAGGAATAACCTCAATAACAAGGGGGACATTGCTCTTGTCTGAGAATGCCTTTGTCTGATCTTTAATGATCTACGGGAAGATATAAGATATATTCAACGAGATATAATAAGAAATTATACCTCAAGAATCTCTTGAAGATTGTGCGAGAGATGCCATTGCTCATCTGACAGCTTGAATGATGATAATCGAAGGTCAGATGAGTTTACAAGACATTTTACAGGTGCTTGTAGAGCATGGTGGGTTCGCAAGCAGTCAAATTCAGAATCCCATCGTGGAGCGCATCGCCGTGCAAGAGAACGGGTATTCTCATGAACCTGGCCCTCAGAAATGCACTGGTCCAGGTAGACATCGAATGCTGCCTTTACCGTTCCTGAATCATGTACTTTACGTGCCAGACCAGCAACCTATCACTATATAAGTATTGTATCATTAAGATCAAGGGAAATAAAACCTTTGGAAATATCTGTAGCGCTGCTTTCTTCTGAGAATTGGTGATGCGTACACCCACATTCTCCATCTCGTATATGGCCCTGTCTTTCATAGAGCCTGCAATAGCTTTATCGTTAATAATCTGTGCAGCCCGATTTCCTTCTGTTCCACTGTTTCTTGCATTATGAGTTTCGTCATCCTCTTCAGCGACCAGTGCAGCTGTGACTTCAGGATCTTCGTCATCATCGTGATCTACGGCCATTGCATCTGGCTCTTGGTTCTTCCGTTTTCGGTCATTGAAAAAAAAGGAGATGGTAATCTTCCAGATGGTAGTAAATATCAAGCTATAGGAAAATGTGAAATACACTTACACGTGCAATGAGCTGGATAATATGCAGAAAGCACCGAATCCGCCAAGGGGTTCCCAGGAATGTTGGGATGCTCTTGTTCAATTCTACTGCTGTCGTCCCACAGTTGGATGCATTATCCATTACAAGAAGATGTAGCTGATTAACCAAATATCAGAAAATAAATCCGAAGCAAGTATAGAATACCATACAAATTTATCAAGATTATAACGCTTCAGCAGATCAGCAGCAGCGGCAGCAAGATTTTTTCCTGTATGGCTTTTGGTGATCCTGAATTTTATTAGTTATGTACTGTATAATAAGATATGAAATAAGGTTACTTGACAAAATCAAGGATAATGCGGTATATTATCCCATTATCTTCCCACATTAGAATCATCCCAAGATAAGAATCGTGAAGCGGCGAAGTCCACCCGTCCATAATTAGATGAAATTGGCGTGCACGTTTCTATTTACAAGCTGTTAGAAGACTTAAAAGTTACAAATAGAATAACTGTAGTATACTTCAAAGTATTCTGCGACTTTGGTGGAGAGAAAGATGTAAACACGGTGAACATCATTTCTAATCGTATCAGGATCTGGAATCTTGGTTCCCGGTCGCAACACATTCGTCACCTTTATCTGGCCATGATCTGTGGCAATTTCAAAGGGACGCTTGTCGTATGTTACCCAAATAACAAAGGCAAGGCGATGCCGTGCTTCCGAGTACTCAAGTCTGGTAGCAATTTCAATTTAATTCAACAGAGAACAGAATATACCATACCCTGGAGGCGCCTGTACTGCTACCAGCGGTCCCAATCGTCTATCATCACACGATCTTGCATAGCTGTTCATATTCCCAGTGCCAGCGTTTGTATCCATCCGTCCGCGTTCGATTTTCAGCCTCAAATGTTTCGGTTCGAGGTACTTGCATTGAAAGACAAAGATAAGTTTCTTATGGGGCGTGTCCACCCGCCGAAGGGATACTGTGTAGTGATTATAGACTGCAGCCCCATGGCGTGCCGCCGATGCAGCTATGGAAAGGATCAGTGAAGTTGGATTCTAATTGTAAGGTGATTCTCTCGTACCAATAATGTCCTCATCCGTTTGATCCCACACTTCCTCATCTGTCATATTATACAGATCCTTTGTACCATCCTGACGCTCGTATCGTGAAAACCTTGCCCTCTTCCGTTTTGTTTCGATTACAGCAGGGGCGAACGATTGTCCTGGACCAGGTGAAAGTTGGGGAGCTGAGGCAGAGCGATGCAGTCCAGGAGTCGTTGGTGGTGTTAAATAGTTCATTTTTATGATATTTTGCAATTTATAGGAAAGTAAAGAGATTAAGCAAGATGATAGAGGGAGGGCATGGACGTATGGGTTGCAGTCGTAGATCGTGATAACAGAGGAGAACTGATCTGTCACACACTGTTACATACTGTCACCGATTGTTACATATTGTCACCGTATCTGCAAATGTCGGCAGATGGACCATCCGCGGATGGTTCATCCATTACTAAGCCCATCCATCCGCGGATAGCTGGCCATCTGGCCATCCAGTCGGAACCCTACGAGTCTTGAAGAGTTAGAGTAAGTCGATACGCGTCGGTGATCGAATGTGATGTCAAGAAGCCGATCTGTACAAGGCCATCAAGCCGAGCATCATTGTGGCGGAGCTGATAATATGGATGCCGGTAAGTAAGCCGAAATTCACAAGTCCAAGATGTCTATCCAATTTCGGGGTGATATCACTGATACATGTCTCCACTCGGGATTCCGTAGGAATGATATAATTTATACCAATGAAAGCAGCAGGAAATCACAAGAAATCTCTTGCTTGGTCTTCGAGTCAATGTGTAACGACAGCCGTTCACTAATGATACACCCAATGGATCGTTGATACTAACAGAGTTCCAGAGAGCTAACTCTTTGGGCAGAAAGTACGTGCCACATGACGAGGACTAAAATGGATCCAGAAGTTCCAGAAAAAGACGGCTTGAAAGACGACCGCATTGGTCTGCTTCAGTGCTTCTTGGCTGGCATTGCTCAAGAGGTTGTTCGATGCCTGCTAACCAGTCCTTCCACGAATCATATGTTGGCCATGAGGGTCGGCTCTGAGTCTTACGTGCCCAATGGCGTTCCCAACGGGAGTGGAAATCGATGAACAGCCGCGTATCTGTTGGCAAAGGATCAGGAAGTCTTAGGTCGCTACGCTGGCAGTTACATCCATACTTAATGTGTGAATAGACGCGGAAGAGCTTCCTGTAATTGTTGGACCCGTCGAGGGTGAGCAGCAGAAATTGAAAATGACAGGCGGGAGAATTACAATCTCGAGAAGCCGTGGAGCTTTCATGTAATCGCAGTTCCAGTACACAGTTTTAGTGTCTTGCGTAGCTTAACAAGTTTCACATTGCACAATGCCACGAAAGATATATAGTCCCTTATTTCGGATTGATACTTCTTTCGGGGTTTCCCTTTCGCTGGCAGGGAGATTGTCATCGAAGTGAGCTTTAGTGTCCGCTCTCTGGATGGGGATTGCCAGTGGACTCTGCTTTCCCCTAACGAGCGTCATCCCGTTGCAGTAAAGGTAAAAACCAACGGGACCTAAAGCATGGACGGGAACCCGTTAACCTAGGATATCAGAGACAATGTGCAATAATCTGCTGATTCATATGGTGAGCAATGGGCACACCAACGATGAATTCCGCGGCTCACAAAATACAAAAGTTACAAGAATATACTACCATCCTCCCGTCTGGGGACTCGTTGGGGTTGGACTTGGAACGTCTCTAGGCATCACAGTGCTCCGCGGAGCGTTACTGACGGTGGCCTCCGCTTCCTTCCTCCACTCGACCTTCTCTACCCGCACTTCGCCCTCGATGAGTTGGTAGACGTATGTAACGACGACGGGCCCTTGGATGTCCATAAGGGCGAACGAAGGCGTTGGTTCACTGTAAGATATTTAATTCGAAGCACTAATCCCAATGCAAGAAGAGCATACCCATTGAATAGCCCAGTCCACGCGCCACTAGCAGACCCTGGGTTAACGAAGAACCTATTCTCGTGTTCTACCGCCTGAACACTAATTACGATTTGAGTATTCAAGTTCTGGAGGCCAGTTAACGAGAAAGCTTACGTGTGAGTATGGCCGGAAACCAAAACATCCACATCCATTTGTCTCGCAATAGCACTTAAAGAATCCAAGTCGCCTATAGGCACGCATTGATGTCCATGAATGACGCCGATCTTAATTGGAGAGTGTACAAGGGTGGTTGATAACGGGAATGCTGAACTCTATAATCCCATTAGCTATAATTATCAATGTTATAAAATAGTCATTTCGCACTTCATCATAGTCTCCTCTTACTACATGAACGTCAGGGGAAATCGTCCGTAGATATTCGTATGTTTCTTTATCGCATACGTTTCCTGTGCACAGGATTTGTTGGATTTTNCCTGGAACCAAGAGTTTCTTGAATTTTACAGGAAGGTCATGAACGCGATGGGGAATATGCAGGTCGCCAATGAGAAGAACGAGAACCATACTGGGTGTAAGAGGGTAGAAGGGCTATGTGACACTCCTGTGTGACGAGACCGTTTGTTGATCGGGCCGAGGATCCAGTCCCGGGTAAAATTATGGACCCCNGAACCCCGGTCTAGAATATATCTTCTGCTTGCCCTCACCACAACCTCATCATGTAGCCATGCAAGTACATTATAGGCTATTATAGGTAGCCTCGTAACCAGGAGCCACAATTAACAAGCCACCGTGGAGCATTCATCTCGTGTACCTAGACGGACACAGCTAGCTGCAGGAATTGAGCCCCAAAAAACTCTAGATATTTAACTTAACTAACAATGGCATTACAACAAATTACAACAAATAAGCTACGTTGCCGCTGCCTGAATCGAATCGAGAAGAATACTGTTGGGGTCTCCCCCAGCCTCCCATGTCGCAAAGCCAGCAAGACCAACATCCTTGATAAATTTACCCTTTGCCGCCCAGGATCTTGCATCGTCGAACGAGATCATGATCTCGCTGGTCGCATTATAGATGAACGGCTACAGGGCGTCAGAAAACCATGCGAACCCTTTGAAAAGCCGACGACTCACTGTTTGGCTGCACTCGTCAAAGATGTATGGTACATCTGTCACATTGTTGCCCTGCTCATCAAGGTAGCCACCTTCGATCAAGAACCGGAAGTAGTAGTTTCCACCGGCAGGGTTGAAAACACCACAGACGTCCACCCCCTCAGCATCGTCCCAAGCATCTCCAAGCAGTCTTTGGCTGGAATTGAAGGGAGGATAGAGAGCCAACTCGGTATCGGAACCCTCAACGAACGCATCGGCCTTGCTGACACTGAACGAGTGTCCGTAACTCGCCACGCCCAGGACAAGTTGGTTGTATGGGATTCCGGCGGTGTGCCACGCTTCAACGGCAGAAACTGCAGAACCCATCTGTGATTCTGCCGGAGCACATGTATCATTCAATGGAGCGTTGGGGCCAACAGTTGGACTCCAAGGACCCTAATGATACTAGTGTCAGTTCAATCGCCTTAAAAATGTGTTTGGGCTCGACTGACCCAGATATCATAGTTCATGATGGCGATGTAGTCAAGAAGACCAGCAAACGCCGTAACATTAGCGCTCGGGTTTCCGTCAGCGTCAACAAATGGAGTGATGGCCGTGGCGGAGGAGAGGATGAGCTCGTTACCAATCTCATCCTCCCGGAGTAACTCGAGGAAAGCTTGGAAATTGGCGGTATCGTTGGGAGAAATCGTGTTGCAGCCAATTCCCTGATTAGCTGGGTATTCCCAGCTAGAAGCGCAGAAGTTAGCAGGTCCTCCACACACACACGATCCTAAGCTTACTCGAAATCCAAACCGTCCAGCTTGTAGGTCTTAGTTAAGTTTACCAGTGTCTTCACAAAGGCGGTTCTGTTCTCTGCAGTGGCGACGGCTGAAGACCACCAACGCGATCCCGTCCAGNCTCCCACTGATGCTTTCGCTTTGACGCCCTTATGAAACGAGAAGTAAGAAACGGACAGTTCTACTGATAGGGATACAGAAGGATGACGTACATGTTTATGGGCGGCTGCCACGAATTCGCGTAAGAGGGATTCATCTTGCCCATTGTTATCGAATGCTACAGTGTTGACGTCAGGGGTAGTTGACCTGTCGTAGATGGTACAGTGAGATGCGATATTAGGATGGTGGAATAGAACGACAACGTACAGAAAGGCGAATGTGAGATGGGTGTATTTCTCCCAAGGAACAGCGGTGAGAGGGAAGTCATCGTTGTGCCACGAAGTCCACCAAGCCGTGGAAATGAGGCCTGTATGATTATCAGCCGTATTGCTCTCTAAGTTGGTTGATGCATCGCTCAGAGGCTCTGTCGCGATAGATGGAGAGCTCAAGGCGAGCAAAGAAAATAGGATCGATGTCTGAAGTGAACGCCACTGACTAGTCATGGTGGTGATTAGAATGTAGAATGGGTGGGTGATGGAATGTACGTGCCATTTTATAGATAGCGTGCCCGGACTCGGCCTAGGATAATACGTGTATGGGGGTCAACGGAAGAAATCTAATCAATGTAAATCTCCGTCGTGATGACGATCCCCGGGAGACGAGGACTTGATCGGGACACAAAACAGGCTGGCCTGAAAATCCCAGGAAAGGAAATAATTTCATATCCAGGATCCCATGCAAGGGACTACTCAAGAGATACATGCCTCGAAAAGGATCTTTTGATTTTATATTAATGATTCTTTCTGTTTCTACAGAGAAAGTCTTCAAATTAGTGCTATCTCGCAGTGTAAGGAGAGCTGACTAATTTGCGCCTCCCGAGTGGGTGGGAACTTAAAAGTATGGAGTCAACTTGCATCTACGGAAGGCCACCCCTCACCGCTAGGAATAGCGGGTTATGTCTAAAATAAACAAAGCCTGGAAGGAAAAGTACTGTAGTATCCTGCGGAAGAACTTGTAGGGAAGTTGTAACGGCTATTTCACTGGCAATGGGCACAGCTGCTAGTAGAGGCTCTATAACACCGTCATCCGGTAGATCCTGAGAAATGATTGCTAGCATTGTATAGAATCCAATGATGTACAAATTTGGACAACGTTGAAGTCCTAAACAGTTGCAGTACATATCAAGATGAATACTGGATGACCCATGAAACCGACTCCATTGGCAGAACATATTATCGAAAACTTCCGGAGAGAGTAAAGCACCAATATACGAAGCTGCATACCAGAGAGCCTGGGGTATTATTCCAACAAGATTGCTGCCAGTTGACAGTGACAGTGGCCGCGACGGTGACACTGACAGTGAAAAGACTCAAAGGGGCGGGCAGCTGTCTCGCGTCTGAGACTGAGGACAGGTAAAACCACGATAACCCAGAACACGGTAAACACCATAAAAATTGGAGAGACAATATACAAAGCCAGGGAAGCAGCAATGAAGGACTCGCCTGCTATGGTGGATATGGCGATCGACACCAGGGTGTGCCCACCGGGGGCAAAATTGTCAAAGATTACCCAAAAACTTGCTCAACGAGGAATATTAGAACAGAAACCCGTAACGAACCGAAAGACAACTAACCGAAACATAGAAAAAATAAAGGCGGATCTGAAAGATAATGTGAAAGAAATCCCCTCTGATGAAATGATATGGAAACAGACAGGTAACAAAGATATATCAAAAAGATGTAGGAACTTCATGTGGAAAACAATACATGGGGCGTACCGAATAGGTGAAGTCTGGGAGAAAATCCAAGGATATGAAGAAAGAGCAAAATGCCCGTGCGGAGACAACAAAACCGAAAACATGGAACATATTTCGAGGCTGAAGAATGTAGATTTCGAGGCTGAAGAATGAAGACTCGATCTTTCCACCCTGGGCTCTCAGCAAATCTAAGTCGCTCTGGCGATGTACTTGTTTGGTCCCTGGGAACTTGCAACCTAATTTGGGTGGACCGGGTTTCGGCGGCTGTGCCCCCTCACGATTTCCCAGCTTACTTGACATTCTTTTTCCACTTGTTTTACTGGTGTTTACCCCAGGCTCCTACCCATCCGTCGATATGAAAAGTTGCAATCTGCGGGAAGGANGGATGATGCTTATATGGTGGAGGGACCGGGGTGAGAGCGGGGAGCCAATCAGAAGATGAGAAGTGTAGGAAGAACTTTTCATATGACGGCTGGCGAAACTTGGCCGGCATCTTTTGCCGAAATGATGGCGGAAACCAAATGTACTTCGTGTGGCGCATGGGTAAACTGGCCTGGTGAGCTCAATTCACTTGGTAAGAGCACGCAGGCATATCGAAACCATCAATTTAACTTTTTTATGTGTTATATTGATCAGAGACTGAGTTTATCTTGAGAAGTAAATAGGATTTCTTTGGCATTTGGCCAATTGGCTCTGATAAGACTATGAAAGCATTGGTGCCCTTCTTGCACTTTAAATTAGTGGATTAATAATTCAAACCTCAAAATATAGTCTTTAATATGTTCCTAGCTGGTTTCATAGCTGCAAGAGGACTACAAACTGAATAGTGTGTGCCACACAAAGTAGATTCGGATTCCACCATCACATCGGCTTGTGGATGCCGGCCAAGTTTCGCCAGCCGTCTTATGAAAACTTCTTCCTACACTTCTCCACATCTGATTGGCTCCCTCCCTTTTCCCTTGACCTCAGTCCCTCGTATAAGCACCTACCTCCTCCCCGCAGATTAGAAAGTTTTCATAACGACAGATGGGTAGGAGCCTGTGTTTACCCTAATATTTAGCTCTTCTATCTAGTTATTCCATTTTGTAAATATATCTATTATGCTTCACTATTTTATTGCNTGTAATTAATATCTCATAGTAATGCATTTAAGCTTCATTCTATTGCATCATCGGGTCCCAAAAAACTCGAATTTTGGGATCCAATGACATCATYAACACTTGTGGGTCAAAACTATCTATTCCCTCAGCCTCGAACTTGCCACGCTTTGCGATGGCCCACACCCGCTCGTTACCGATTGTGAGAGAATGTTAACTGTGTCATTGAAATAAATGCTAAGTAGCAACTCCAAAAAAGGTACAGAGGTCCCCGACCTATTCACCGCGTCGTGGGGAATGATAGGAAGAGCACTCGTGGGAGCTTGCATTGACCAGAATATACCATTCGGTGTAACTCTGAGGAGGTACCATACTAGAAGTCATCTGTAGCCACCCTGGGCACGCAGGAACTTTGGAGAAACGCCGCAACATCTGTCTAGCCACGACAGATTGTGAACCTTCGAGGGCTTAGAATGTAAGTTTAATGTTTGTTAACAAGTGAAGAGAGAAGTCCATTTGATATCCCCTCAATCGTTCTGAAATATTCCGAGGTTAGTACTAGTAAAGAAGCTCGATACAGAGAACTAAATATACGCACTGCTGAATCAACGCGTCGATAGAAGAGAACGGCATGATGAGTATAGCATTTATGACCAATCTGCAATGTATTATAGGAGAGTCACTAACTGAATAGAGGGGCATTCCCTGGTTTATTAAGAAACTTCTTAGCTTTCAATTGATACACAAAAGACATGACAAGGAGCATGGCGACAAGTCATACTATGATCCATGGAACGGGCGAGGAGAATGCGAGAAGAGCTCGGTCAATTAACAGTCTCAGTCCTTATTGAATTCGCACTGATTCAGATTCTCTCAACACCAAAGCTTTGCGAAGCATACCCAGAGGAGCGGCCCCTCGGTCAACTTCCACCTGTCATCGTAAGAAATCAGAAGGTAAACCTGCATTAGGCTGCATAATGTCACGAAGCAAGAAACGCCGCTGGTTCTGAGCTTTTACTTCTGTGAATATCGATCGAAAGGTGGTCGTCGAGCGTCGAGGTACGACAATGATATATTCATCGAAAGTCTTCTCTGATGCTGGAGAAATCCATGGGATATACGTGTTTCTAAGCCAGAGCTTCGAGGAAGGACAAACTGAAGCTCTGGACCCGGAGGAATTATCTGTTGGCATCGACTTTGTGCAAGAACGGCGCTGTCGCTAATATCATCCCCCACTTTGAGAGGGAGTCTAATTTTCGTCCTTGCATACATCACGTAAAACATGAGATGCCCAAGATGCGGGAGAAGTGCCTTCGCCATGAAGACTGGCATGAAGAGCAGGTGGGTGACAAATCGAATGCTTTACTAATCAATCATGAGCCAGAGATGATATATGCGTCCAGCCTGATTAACAACGTTCGTTGACAGAAGTGTGAATGAGGCACAAGGAGAACTTGACAGCACCAGAAAACGTGCAAGTACATAACAGAATGTGGATTTTTGGTCACCATGCAAGCGCGGAAGTCTCTCCACGGCATAATCGGTGTCGGAACCCTGAGGACCATTAAGACTAGGATTGTTTGTGCCTCTAGATCTTATATCTTATGTATGGACCTATCCGGTGCTCGTCACAGACTCACAGTGGTTGCTGGAAGCATACTCAATGCCTTCTCTGTGAGTCGCGAGGGAGCATGCACAGGGGGAAGCATTCCAGAAAGATAAGAGAAAGATTCGGAGCTTGTTTGAATTTCAAGTTTAAATTTTGGGAGGTAGGTTCTAAGAGATGCTTGAAGCGCGTTCCTCAGATCAAGCACGCGGTAGGGGTGTGACGGAAACAGCACAAGCAGGAGAAATTGTCGTTATAGAAAGAAAGAGGCTCTATTATTTATTGCAGAAGGTCGATAGCGAAATGACGAGCATCGATATTGGATAAAGAAGTTTTTATGGGATTTTTAGGGGGTTGATTATACTGAAAAGATCGACGAGAATTCTAATTGTGGAAACAAAGCGAAACCGAGAGCTAGTCTAAAAGCAAATGGAAGGGCGTGGCAGTCCTTGAAGCCGTACTTTCCAGCCTAAACAAGATGTCTGTCAATGTTCTAGTGTGTTCCAGTTTGCATAAAATTACCATACCATCTATGTTGTCCCTAAGCGCTAGGAGTGGCAGATGCCGTAGACGATTGTCCGGTCTGGAAAAAACATCCAGAATTTGTTTTAGCATTGTCACAGTGTGAATATGAAGCCATACTAGGGTAGCTCCTGGGAAACCAGGGAAGCCGGCGGGGAATCCAGGAAATCCAGGAAATCCAGGAAAGGGGAAAGGGGAGAATGCCTGTTAGATATTAGTATATTGAATATGAAGTTGCAGATATGAGAGTACACACTGGCAGGTGAATGTTGGAGGCGCCTGGGAATGTATTCTCTGCTCTGGGGACCACACTGGCCGTAGCACTAGCAGAGGCACTGGAAGCACTAGCAGACTACATAAAAGAGGAAAAAGTGAGAGTAATCCTCATACAACTTGAGATAGCTTGCATACGCTGATAGCACTGGACAGTGCGGAAGACAAGGCACTAGGCAACCCCGAAGGTACAGCAGTAGGCAAGACTCCCGAAGGCTGGAATTTTGTTAGCACTACTAGCCAACCACTCCATAGAGATACATACGAAGGGGAAGATTGGACCGGGTGGGTGTGGGATTCCCGCTGGGAACCACTCCTCAAGTTGCATGAGCTGGTTATACTGGCAAAGGATAGGTAGGACAGCTTACCCAAGGGAATACTGGAAAACGTTCTGCCTCAGCTGTCGCATAATTGTCTTCTACTTGTCCAGTTGGAGCAGCAGACACCGCAGACAAGAGGGCTGCAATGACGAGGAGAGGGGCCAAGGATGCTTTGATCATCATATTGATTGAAGCGAGAACAGATGAGTTGGAGAAGTGTGGTTATGAAGAAAGAAGCGAGTGAACTGCTGCTGCAGATAGAGACTGCGAACGACGAGTGTTGTTATACCTTTCTGAAATGCTGCTCTTTTCCGGGCCGTGCATATCTGACGCCAGTCGTGAGGTGCATGGTAACACCAATTTGTTTCGTTATTGAGATTGCCCGTAAAATCCTAAACTACGGCGTTAGCNTCGATGAGAAGAGGCTTTGGACATTTAGATATTGTCCTACCTGTATCGTTTAATTGACCTGTGATTCTATTAATTTACACATGGGTGGCCGCAAGCCGAAGGAAATACGGACGGAAAAAGTTTGGTGTCACATTCAAATGTCCAAATGCATTCACGACATGTATTAGCAAACAAACGTTGGATTTATTTTTCGTCCTAACCTCTCGCCTAACCGAAGATTCCATGCTTGCAGTTGAACCGCGGAGCCAGAACCGAACATGCCTAATTTCAAGAAGCCTGTGGATTAAGAGACTAAGCACATGAAAGTCATGAATAGGAAGTGTCCGGAGGTAGTAAGTATTTGTAGACACTAGCCTAGGTATATCCCGTCCCCTACATTTGTCGTTAGCTTGGAAAGATCTGTGAAGAGATACGAGAAGCTCATCTACTCTTGAAGAGACTTATGTGTGGGATGGTCTTCATAGAGACAGAGAAGATCCCAGGCCATAAAATTGAGTTCTTGACTCATGAGACACTGTTATAGTAAATATTTATCTCTGAGCCAAAGAACCGGATGATGTAGAGGAGATGGCCACCTTGGTCCAAGGGATCCAACACAGACTACGCAGACGTGTTCGAGAGGAGACTAGAGTGGATCTTCAAAGACGCGGTCGGCAAGAGATCAGCACATTCGCTGACATGGGTTAGTTCGGCCCTTTGGGGCTACAGGGATGTATCATCGTTGTATATAATTTATAATAAATGATTTTTCCAAACGCCGACGGCTCATGAGTGTGTTGCGTAACAGTTTCGTTGTTTCGAGAGAGGTTAAGCACATCAGTAAACATGATAGCTGAATAAAACTTCAAGTTTCCATTTATTTTTGACTCCAAGAGATTACCAGGCGAATACTGAGCACAGAGCAGTCAAGATGGTCGTTGGAAAAGGAATTTTAATGAACGGAACGGAGTGTAGAACATAACACATTCTTCCCGGACCGAAGGGCCGGGTTTCACTAGTAAACCAGCAGCCTTGGAGGTTGGTGCCTCCGATGCACGCAGCACAAGTCGGCGGCAGGTGCTTAGAGTATTTTTTGCGTGGTTTACGAAACGAGTTACCCGTGCTACTCCACTGCTGGAAATTGGTTCAACTCACGGTTACTCACCATACATAAGAGCAAACCGGACCGTGACCGGAGGCTGCAGATAAGAACAGTCTCATTTGACGTCACATAATAGCATCCTTCTACAGCTGTACTTCAAGTTGCGGGTCTCCGACATCTTCAGTCCAACAATCACTCATAGCCCATTCCGATAAAGTAACATGAGCTCGCGCAAGCGCATCAAACTGAATCATTCGCCAACACAACAATCGTCTCGGAAAGACGTTATGGACGCCGTTTTGTCCAAGGGGTTTCCTTATTCAAAGTAAGAATACACCTCGATTTCTGTTCGGGATCTGATTAAATTGGGAATAGGCGGCTGATTGCTCATAACTCTTGTGTTAACTTCCTTGCTCTATCTTCACTTGGTGGTCGATACATGGCGAGTGGGGGAGACGGTACGCATGTCAAAAGATGTTGTTACTATCTCAGTCCATAGACTTACACTAGCTCTTCCGCTACAAAAGATCTCAAAATCCACTTATGGGACTTTCACCAAGAAAACCTAGAGGGCCCTTCACATACTTTTATAGGTTCAAGAGTATGTTGGATCATCGAGTAACAAGAGATAACTGACGTCTCTGATAGGCAAATGTATTCACTCTCGCATTCTCTGCGACAAACCGATATTTGTTCTCGTAAGCTCTTGTCCTTCTGCTTGACTCCCTCTATAATTACATCTCCGTAATTAAAGAGGAGGAACAGATTTCTCCGTCTATAAATATGATCTCTCTCGTCTCGAAACCGCCCCCACAACTTCTGGAAGCAGTCAAGTTTTCCATCAAAAGGTACGAGTGACGAGACGAAGCAGCGGGGAAAGTTTATTGATGTACAAATACAGGACAGTACTCGACAGATTTCTTGTGATCCATCCCGAGATGATCTATTTATGACGGCCAGGTTTGTGAGCCCCTTCGAACGCCATTTTTGGTCTAATGTCCCTGTAGTGAGGATGGAAGGATCGTTAGATATGACTTAAGAGAATCAGACACACAAATAACCTCACGAGCTCGTGCACAAGATGTCATTCAACTCGAGACAGAAGTTACCGGCATACAATACCATCCGCGAATGGAGCACATCTTCGTAACAAGTACATCTGACGGCGAAGTATRTCTCAGAGACATGCGAATGGCCTTCGGTCCTGCTCTAGCAAGGACAGATGGCGGTGTTGTCCGACAGGTAGGCAGGTTTCACCGAGTTTTCGCAATCCTCGGTTTCATGTACACGTCCAGTTCAACACTATTATTAGCAAGGGTTGTTTGATGAGCCAGCCTGAACCAGGAAGTGTAGTGTTTGACCGCGAAGGTAAGCATCGTTAATATATTCCACAGCACTTGTAAGTTTTAGGGGCTCAATTGAGCTAAATAGGTGAAAAGCTGACTGTTACAATGATGGCAAGGAAGAATTATCTAACAAGCTGTCATCTGTATTGATGTCAAATGGTTTATAGCATTACTTGCCTACCATATATTCTGTACGAGATTCACAACCGTTAGCCGTATGCAGTGGACGATATTTTCCAGATGGGACACTTCCGCCTGAAGGTGAACGAACCTACTCTAATTCTTGTACTATGAAGGTACGCAGGAATGAATATTTTGCTGTACCAACTAAATAGGAATTAGCATGGCTCGTTTGGAGGACCCGGTCTGCCCAGTGATGAGCTCTTTTCGTCAGGTTCGGACGACTTTCGTGGATATGTGTGGCGAATACCATCCGTGGCTTCTCTTGAAGAGCGTAGAGAGATAGTTTCTGCCAAAGAGTGGCACGAAGAACTACCTGGTAAAGTTGGTAAGATTTCCACTTTTCCGCTTCTCTTCTTGGAGGTCACCTTTTCCTAGGATTTACGTTAGGACAGGAGCAGCNTCGGTACATTCCTGTAGAAATATCGGTGCCTTCCTGCCATTTATACGGTATAATTTATTGACTTTTCTTGCATTTAAATACTAATACTAATTTTTCTACAGGACATCAGTCCATCGTCAATACTACAGTAATCCATCCTACACTCCCATTCATGCTTACCTCTGGTATCGAGCGCGACATTCTGCTCCACAGCTCAACCTCATCGGTTCCTTTCGCACAAGATCTATCACTGACGCCAACAAATGTGAGAAAACTGACAGATGAAGAGAGTGCAACGCCGTGGAATGAACACACTGTTCATCTATTACACGATGACAGTCTTTCGGACGATGAGGATGATACCACAACTATCCATCTTTTCGATCGGTGAGCTCGAATTCTCATAGAGATATCCACTCAAGCTCGAATTAATCACCTTGAAAAGCATCTTACGAGAAGAGGGAGAAGGGGATCCTTTTTNACTGCGTTCCTGGAACACAGCTGACTCTTCAGACAGTGGCGCTGGCGATATGAGTGATTCGGATGGATGACAGCAGATTACGTTTGGCTGTGTACTGATGGAGAGGAGGGTTATTTACAGATTTATTCCCGCATCTCGCAGGTAGAGCTATGCACTCGAGAAGTTGATTCTCGTTGCATCAATGTGAATTTGTGGGCGCGACACCGCCACGCACTGATCATTTTGATTATTCCCGAAAAGGATATACGTCATGACCAAGTTGGCTGCACCCTTCCTTCTATGTTCTTCTAACTTTCAGTTTTCGCTCAAAAGACTGGCTCTGAAGCTCCGAAGTTTGCCAGTAGCTTCCCCATACCATTATCTCTGACCAAATCACCGTATACCACGGAAAGTTCACCTACAGGCGCTTACTCTGAGCGCTCAACTCTGGACTCTGGATTCCAACTTGCATTCGATGGTCACTGAGAATAAGTGAACATAGTTTGGATCCCCCTCAAAAGTTCTACAGCATCCCAAAGTGTAAGCCGGGCCAGAAGATCCTTTCTGAGTTCGGGCGCGAAGCATCACTACCGACATAGCCCGCTCTGAGTCTCCATCACAATATATCTGGCGATCCTACGTGATAAGCACTCTATATAAAGAGACGCTTTGACGCAATTTATATCCTTTCCGCTCATTCCCCACCCTCTTCTGAAATTAGCGATAGTGCTTTTCTCTCTGATCACCACGTCGAAATGTCAGGGCCTTATGTCTATAGTCCTTCCCATAAACCTCTTGCGGAGCTATACCCTCCCTTTACTCCTCAACATTCACCATTCATTCCTGATACTGCTCTCTACTCCCCGTACGCTTCTCATCCCAACACGCCACGACTCGGTGGGGCAACCTTGGGAACAAGCCCTCATTTTGCACCTCAGTCGCTGACTCCAGAGTACCAGGACCCAGCGGCGTGGTGGGAAAATATTCCAACCAGAGAGCGACGTGTCTCATGGCAAGATGGTGGCGCAACACACACAGCGCAGCTTTCTGTCCCAAGTGCACCTTCGCATCATCGTAGACACTCTTTTGGCTCGGATGAACCACCATTAACCCAGATATACAAGCAACCATCTAATTATAATCCGACGACGTTTTATCCCCAACTCCATCCTTTCTTGGATGGGGTCCACCCTCGTCCAGATTTCCTTTTTGATCTTTCCAAATCTGCCTTCGAGCCGCTATATCTTTTCGCCCCGGGGCGTGTGGTGCCATTCACGCTCGAGAACTTGCGCGAGCAAGCGACAAACCCACCCTTGTCACGTCTCCGTATTGTGTGTGACCTCATTCCACAGTGGCCAATGGAAGTATCAGGAGAGACGTTTGGTTCGGTATTGGCAGAGATTCACCGCGCATTGCATATCAGAATTATATCGCAAGACTTTGGTAAACTCACCCGGGAGGGCCAAAGGCTTGTCACTCACGCATTCCAGAAGAGATGTGCAGCGCGAGGGCCTGGAGGCGAGTACGTGGAGAGGCAGGAAGGTGTTAAGAGAGTGGACTTTTTACTCGGAAGGGTCTGGTTCAAAGGGTTGGCCCCCGAAAGAGATGGCTTGAAGATGATTGTGGCATGAAGAGGATACCAAGGCTTTGATTTGTGTTTCCTCTGGGATAATTTAAGCTCTATTCATGTAAAAAATCTGACGGACGGTCACTGTGTAGGTATATGTATGATTACCGTAAAGTATTCAATGAGGTTCTCCTACCCAGGAATCTGTTGTTAGCCTGACAGAAATTGACTCTCGGTGTGGCTTCATAATAGAGTCAGTTGGTGGTTTTATAACGAGAATAATGTAATCCTAGTAATGGTGTTGGGGGATCAGAMTAAACCACCGCCATGAGTATCACGACTAACCTTGACAAGAAGCTCTGCCGCACCGAAGCCTCCCTCTGTGACCCCGCTACCGCAATGAATATCTCCCCCCCAACAAAGAGTAGTGGAGCGGCCGTGTGCAGCTGGAGATAAAGGTGTAGCTTTCTCTTGGCTCAGGATTCTGTTTCTTCCTTCACAGTCATTCCGGAACGCGATCGAGACTCGTCGAAGTAATGCCACGGATACCTCTTCCGATGGGTATGACGACGAAGCAGGGAATAGCTTCTGAAGAGAAGCGGAAGGTCCCTCAATTTCAATCCGGTACGGTATTCGTTCCTTTAGAGGGTATACACGGCTCTCAGGAATGAAGAACTGTATATAGCAATTTAGCAACTTCGTACTATTTTGAAGGAGTTGCTCACATTGCAAATTACAGCGTCAATCCCTGATACATGGGACTTGAATTGTAACTGGGACGTTATTTTTCGCCATTCAGGTCCACTGATTCCGGTATACGACAAAGATCGAAGATTAATTGGGCGGTGAGGCCGCGAGCGAGGTCTATAGGTAATGGGTATCATAATGCTGGTAGAGGGGGTGAGTGCCATTGATTGTCAGTAGAAAATATGCTTCGTACTTGCTGCTCCGTTTCACAGGCAGACTGGAGTGTAGAATTTTCGTGATAATGATGTTGAGGGTGTAATATATCCTCACAATAAGTGGGTGTCCCGCTGGGGGGTACCCTGGAAAGTGGACTTGATACGAGGGTGGCAGAGGCTCATCCTTGCGATTGGCACATTCAGATGGGAAGGAGAAGGAGAATGGAACTGACTCTGGACATCGTCCAGTGCTAGTAGATATAGTATTAGACCACAAGGTAGAGCTTTCTTCTACCAGATTTGTCGATCTATATCCACCACCGGTTGCTTGAGTCACTAGCTTTCCTTTGAACTATTTCAGTGTCCTTACTGAGCATCACTTGTTCTGGAAATATATGGAGAGACTCTTGCCTGAACAGACACTTCAATCACACGATCAGAGGATCGCCCCAAGCAAATGAAGCCACGGATTGGCGAMTCCCTGCCGTAACACGGAGAAGTCGAATCTTTTTGGTCGTACAAAGCAACAGAGACGTTCCCTGACTGCTGACGAAAAATACCAGAGGACGAGCAACGTGTCCCTGGTGAGAGACTGTAGCCACCGCGAATTTCTTCACAAGAAAGCTCTGAGCCATAGTCAGGTGGTGGCGCAGACGGCGAATAATCTGGAAGGGAGATGTTTACGTCCTCAAAGAGGTGAGACGGCATTTTGCTAGTGGGAGAAGCGACGAAGTGAGACTCACTGCAACTGTGATCGTTTCTTTATAGCATGCTTGGAACCCTGCATTAGATTCTCTGTCAGCAAAGGGCACCGAGCTTGACACTAAATGACTCGAGAAGAAGACGAAATCCCTGAACATCTTTGGTTTGCTGCGCTTGTTCCCCACAATTTGGAGATGTTTCAGGCTAACGAGCGGGGAATTCATTATAACCAAGGGTGGAAATTCATTCAAAAGGCMTAGCTCTCTCGGTACTGTGAAGGTTGAGATGTTTTCAAGTCCCCACCAATCGGGTCAGAAAACGGTTGAACTGGCACTTGAACTCGTTCCTGAAATCAATGTAAATACACGCGCCTGTCACCAATCAACACGGTGCCGTAGTGTCCGGAGCTCCTAAAAGCTGACGAATATTGCCATAGGATAATCGTTCTGGCACGATCGCAACTCTGCGGTCAAGTCATACATAGCAAGTTGGTAGCCTGGCAAAGCAGAAAGCAAGAAGATACACGGGGCTGTTTAAACAAACTTAGAAAGCGAAATACATCGTACACATGCCGCAGCCCAACGCCAGCTTATCAATAAATAGCCATGTAAATTCACTTGGTCAAGTTTAGCACAATGGCAACTTGTATGGCACAATCGGGAAGACTTACACATATGGCACATAGCTCATCGCGACCCCTGAGAGAGTCTCGATGTAGGCCTACTCTGCAACTGCGCCAACGTCTCCTCCAACCGTCTTGCCCTCTCTGCATTTTGAATCTCTTCCCAATCACCATCGAGACTAGTGTAACTCTTGGGTCTCTCGTCCGGTGAGATGCTGACCTGTGTGTGGACGGATACAGGCCGTTGAGCTTGCAAACTAGCTCTCAGAAACCCAGAGAGCAAGAATGTGCTTCCACGCGTGACCCCGTATGCCGGAGGAGGAGGTTGAGCAATGATATGGTCCTCTACATCGCCCGTTCCTGCACCGCTTTGCGCTAGAGCAGCAGCATACGTAGGTAACGGTGGTCGATTCCAAGGAGAGAAAGCTATAACGTCAGAGACGAACCCGCGAGTACGAGCGCTTGGCAAAATCTCTCCTGGGTGGACGAAGGAATACCGTTGGGCCCGTAGACGGAAGAGCCTTCGTTCGAGGAACAACAGCTGTGCAAGGACAGCAATACCGAAGAGCACATGGATAAAAACGATAGAGGTGGACGAAGAGTTTATTTGTGTATCGGGCGGCGGGTCTGAGCCAGAATTGTCCGAGCTGGTATCCACGGGGGATTTCTTGCTCATGATAATGACAGCCAGGGCCCAAGCTGTGATGGTGCCTCCGACGAGACAAAATTGAGAGACGAACGCAATGAGAGTAGTCAAATGAAGTCCACCGTAGGTTGGTAATGATTTCACCTTCCAGAATCCGAAGAACTTTTGTCTGGGTTTGGCGGACGCGGCATTAATATTGGGTGTAGGGCTGGCTGGCACTGGAGTTGAGACGGGGGGATTAGTTGGATTGGATGGGGAATTCAGAGGCGACGTTGGATGGGGCGTTGGGGGGACATCTCTATCAGCGGGATGTCGGGCTGGAATTGAGACATCTACATTGGGACCCTGCTCCAAGTCTGGAGAAACCTCCTCCTGTAACCTGTAACCGATCTCCCCTCTCTTCGTGGGCAAAGGACCTGCCTCAGTCCGCGATTCGAAAGGTGGTGGTAAAGATGAACTAGAAGCAGCTAGTGAGCTCGTCGCTGCTTCCATATGCCTCCACTTCGGATCGGAATCGCAACAAGTCAAGAATGAAAAGGACTTGCGCTTGGCAAGCACAAGTATTTCAGCACTGCCGACCTTGATTGATAAAACAACTAGTAATGAAGGAACGGAACTAAGAAAAAATATAAATGAAACGAATGGGGGGACGACTAGTGGTGGTCGCCAACATCCCTGGTATGGCTGTTGATAATTTTGATTGGTGGTTGCCAGCACTCGTGCGAATGAACTTCCTTGATCGGATCCCGCTGCATCCGGTCCTTGTACCCGACGATACCCCGCTCCATTCTTCAAGGCGCCGTGTGTGGAAACAAGTGAAGGCTAGCCAAGCCTAAGCTTAGAAGGTAGGAATAGCTACCAGAACTCTTGGTTGGTTGGTTTCGAATGTTCTATCATCAAAGGTCCAATTGCGTGTTGCATCTGCGCCACGGCCCACGAAGAAACATCAATTCTCTGGTCATCTAAATATTAAAGATGCACACCGCTCTGAAATACATGTCCCTCTCGTCTCAGAAATCTGGGTCCACCTCTCTGGGTACGATGGTACCGAGATCTACAACAGTGTAGAAAGCAAATGTCTTTGTTTCAGGCTTCACCTTCGATGGAGATGCTCCCTCATTTCCTTCAGAAGGTGCCGGGTCGTCTGACCTATAGGTGTACGAAACCAACATATTAAACTGCGGAAGGAAATTGAAAGTCGGTGCTTCTATCAAAAATATTGGGCGTACCTTAACGTTCCCTTTTGCCTCCTTCCCAATGACCACTTCTCCCCCTACGATAGTGACGTTTGCTCTCTTTTCTAGTACGCCAACCGTCTTGGTCTTCGACTTGCCGCCGTCCCTTCCACCACGAAGTCCCAATAGCTCGTCATCGTCAACACCGTACATGTCTTCGTCATCGTCATATTCCCAAGCTTCCGCGAACGCAGCAATAGGAAACGGAGAAGTAGGTAGGGATATGATGAAAGGAGGCCGCCGCTTATCGCCCTCCGCAGGAGTGTGCATCCGAGGCACAGTCAGCCTCACTTGAATAGGATCATATAGAGGGTTTGTCAACGCCAACTGAAACTGATATGTTTTCCCTGCAGTGAGTCCTGATCCTGGGTCATCATCTATTGACCTTCTCCTAGACGCCTCGGCTTGCAGTGCAAGATGTGGGANGGCAACAGTGATCGCTGGAAGGTAGTTTGCTGCAACGAGTTTGATTTTATACCGTACGGACTGAGCCTTCTGTTCGGGTTTAATTAAGATATGGGTGCATGCTGGACACCTCTTTGAGCGCTTTGAATGAAGTGGTATCCGTAATGGCTTTAGGTCACTATAGAAGGTCAATAGTGTTCCAAAGAAAGCAGATCAACGGCCTCACTTAGCTTCCAGTGATGTTGCCCAACTGTTGTCCCATCGTTGCTCCATTCCCGCAACCTCCAAAATGGTCTCCAAGTGCCTCATGAATTCCACATCTGCCTCCCCTCCTCCTGATCCCAACGAACTTGCAGTCGAGATATCCAAGCGACTCTTGTACTCAGGCATTTCATCTCTGTTGGCGGACCTGTCCTTCCCTGCGCCTCTTCCCGTTCGAGAATGTTGGGGGTGATACTTGCCGACCCCTGGAATATCTCGCGCAAGAGCAGCGGAAGCAGCGGCTGTGATGGAATTGGAATGAATATGATGTGAGTGTGCCGCGGCACTAGGTACAGCAGTTGTAGAAGAGGAAAGAGATGATGCACGTAGAACAGGTTCAAAATGCTCCTTCAAACGTTCAAACTCTAACGAGTCTGGGGCCGAGTCTTCGAATTTTTGGAGTTGTGCTAGCAGACGATCAACGCATGAAATCAGACCCAATGGCTTACAAAATTGAGGAACTAACCAGCAAGGCCGGTTGGCTTCTCGAATGTAATCCCCAGTTCCGCAGAATCCCATCTACAGTGGTTGCAATAGAGAAAGAAAGGAGGTTCTCCAACTGTACTGATCGGTATGGCCAATCGTCCGTCGCCCGCGTCTGGAGGATCTGATGGGACTACAGATAATGTGTTTCGACAATTAGGACACATAAAGCAGTTTCGAGCACATCTAATGTGGAAATATGAGAGGCTAGACACAGCAGCATTGATTTTGCGTACCTATTCTTCTCAGCTCTTACACTTGCGCTGGGAACTTCAAATAGACAGTTGGGACAATAATACCCGCTGACCTCGACAGAAACACAACGATTGCATCTGACCGCATCACATTCTTCACAAAAGAAGAGGGCATGTAGAGGATGAAAGCTATAAGATGACGAAGCAAGCTGAGGTGGAGGAGGTGCTGGAGATGTCGATAAGCATGGACAGTGATATAATATACTGGGTGCCATTGTGCATGGATCTATACGTATATTGCAGGTTAAGACTATGCCTTGAGTGCCTCTAAAGATGGGGTCCCCTGAGCAAACTTTAGTAGCCGTAGGGCATATGTGATTTATTTCCTTACTGTTATGATAGGGCCGTTCCAACTGATGATGCCTCTTGCGGTGACGGTCCTTTAATTGGAATATATGCGCGACTCAAGTATGTGCTTGCAGATGGTGGCAAGAGACAAGGGTAGTACGGTTTACGTAAAGAACGCGTGCTCGGATGTCCGCACCGCGAAGCCGTCACTGTGCTCCTCGAATGAACCACGAACGTCGAAAGAGGCCCAACCTGGCTCAACCTTATGTATGTGAGGGTATACAATGATTCTCTGCATAACTGTCTAATCGCTACATATTTGTATGATATAATCTAATTCTCGCTTCTCCCCCTTAGAAGGTTGGCTAATTTTTGGAGTGCTATCTCGACCTGCTCTTCGCTCAACAGGCTGAAAGAAAGTCGAACATATCCCGTTGTCACTTCATTAAAGGAGCAGTAAGTTCCTGGAAGAAATAAAAGGCCCTCCTTTATCGCTTGTTCTCTGACAAGCTTCGCCGAGTCCTCGCCCTCGCATTTGAGCTTCACCCAATAGAACATCCCTGACGTTGGCGCTGCCCACTCGGCTAAACCTGTCAAATGGCGTTGGAGGGAAGCTTCGAATACGTCCCTCTTGTGCTCATAAAATCTGGCCACCCTTGCAGTGTGAGCAAGGAAACCCGAGATTTTCCAGTCCCGGAAGAGCTTGATGACCAGCATCTGCGATANGGCTKGGGGATTAATCGTCGCCATTCCACTCTGCCAATAAAGTGGTTAGATATTTTTGACGCGCCAAAATAGAGTGCGCAACCTACATGACGAACAACTGCCTCAATGACGGCCTTTGGCCCTGTCATCCATCCAGTACGGAATCCAGCGGAGAGGATCTTACTCATGCTCTCGAATCGAATGACTCTTCCGATCTCTCCTCCAAGAGAAAGCTCCAGAGACATGTATGAAGCCGGGCGTGGTAACTCGCCGAAATAAATATAATAATACGGGTCGTCTTCCAGGATTAGGAAGTCATATTTTCGTGCTAATTCGAGGACTTCAATCCTCCGTGCCTGTGTAGTAGTGCTTCCAGTTGGATTTGCGCCATACTGAAATTTTAATCTGGTCAGTCCATCTTGGCCTACCCTTGGAAAGGCATGAGCAACTCACGGGAACGGTATACAGGATTTTTGGCCGCTTCTGGTTCGGTTGGAGATTCGAAAATACTGCTTCTATTGCAGTAGGTTTGATTCCTTCCGAGTCAGACTCTATAGAAATCACCCCGCAATTCAATGACCCAATCAAAGGGACGACCCCACTAAATAATGACACCGTCAATACCGAATTCGTAGACCACCTTGGTATCCATCACTTACGGATACGAAGGAGACTCAATCATCATTGTGTCCCCTGGGTCGACTAGAGCAATTAGAGTCTTGTATAACAGGTCCTGGCTGCCTGCTCCAATACACATGGTTCGTCCCTCTTCTGGTCGAACACCGTGCACTTCGAGATTAAGGTCACTGAGAATATCGAGCAGCTCAGGGACCCCGGATGTTTGACAATATTGAAGTGCTGTCGCCAGTTCTTCGTCCTCAAGGGTCAGTTCTGTGAACGTGTCTGCTCCGTTTGAAGAGGGGTTCGGCGAGCGGACTTTGACTTTCATGGACGTGAAAGGGAAGGTCTCTGGATTCGGTTTGCCGGCCAGGAGGGATARAATTGAGGGAGTGGTTATTTCGTGAACCATCAGATCGCGTACTATGAGATGCAATTATTTAGGTCGCGTTTTCCAAGAGAGAAAAAAATGTACAAACTTACTGGGGGAAGGTTTCCTAGCCTTGGCCGCCTCAGAGAGATACGCGCTGTAGAACTCTAAGGGAAGGACAGTGCTTGGCGGGGTATCCTTTGCGTGAATATTGGCGACAACCATAGTTTTGGTGTATGCAGATTTTTGAGGGAGGGAAGAGGGGGACGAATGTTCAGGGAAATCAACATGGTTACACAGTTTATATTATTTTCATGCAGACGGATCCTGACCCGTCCGTCGATGAAAAAAAATTGGGCCCGTCCTTCGCAGTTCTCTCAGAAACGTCGAGTACGGGCGGATCTTGTTGGATGACGCCTTGAACATGTTTGAAGGCCGAACTCCCGAAAATTTTCGGTGAAAGAGTGAAGCCTGAAAAATCAAATTGCCGTCCGTGAGGGCGCATCAGCGCGTGCGGACCCGAGTGACTTGCTGAGTGGGCGCAGTCTCAGTGTTCTTTGGTAGAAACACTACAATTGAAAGGCGCTATCGCATTTCACCTTCCAAAGCTCAACAGAGGGATGGCCAGGCACACAGTATAAGCAACCCTCTTCCGATATACTGTAATAACTTCAAACCAACGATAATTAACGAGCGACACCACCCAAGCCGAGGGTAAATTTCCATGCCAGACTATAGAACATTGGTTAGATTACACGTGGAGGGATAAGTATGCGAGTATATAATGCAACGAGAGAGCAACGATAATAAAGTCCGCTAGTTCTAGCAAAAAAGATACGTGAAAGGAAGGCACACCTGCCTTTATAGACACCCAAGCAAAATAGTCAGAGTCTACTACGTACGATGGTCCCAGGGGTTGTTGTATTGCCCTCCATGGGGATCATAGAGGGACTCGCCAGGCCTATGGCTATGGCGGGGGTCATGGTTGATTCCGCTCATTTGGTATGCTGGGGGAGGGTCATTAAGAACTTTGTAGACACCCTTCCTGTGTTGCTTGCGGCGGTAGCAGAACAGAGCGAGGGAGGCTAACAAGACGGCACCGACGAAGGATATGACGGAGAGGATAAGCAAGACTGTCTTGGTAGGCCCACTACTGCTAGAGCTTTTGGTGGAACTCTCATCGGAGCCACTGCTAGTAGCATCGAGCAGGACCTGGTCGCCGGTCGTGTCAACGCCATTTAGTCGGATTGCCACGAAATCCGAATGAGCTATCAAAACCCGAATGAGGAAGGGACGGTCTCCTGGAGAATGCATGCACACACCTTCTGAAGCTTCTGTGATAGAAAGGAATTGAATGAAAGGGTCATCCCTCTCATTTTCATTACCGGCAGTGAAATCACCAAAATCGAATACAGTGTAGACATTTCGGACTATTAGAATAATTAACGACTAATAAAAGGAAGTGGAAGTCTGTTACTTACGAAACGACATCCCGAGAATGACATCGTAGTTCGGTGAGTCACCAGTCTCAAAGGTCATAGGTTGGAACTAAAGTAAATGAGTATCATATATTGCTAACATTGCTTTGACTGACCGTCCCAATGCAACATGCGTCTCCGTTGGAATTAGTGATATCAGACATTCCGAAGATACCAGGGTTCCTTGAGAGATAATGTTCAATTGGTGGGCGGAACGGAAAATTGAGATAACCTACAAAGTGGTATCCAGCGGGTGCATGGGATACTTTTGACCAGAAAACACGAATGTTATGTTCACTTCCTCTGAACAAGGAACAATCCATGTAGCACCGACACCTGTAACATTGACGTACTCCGCGCCTTGGAATCTAGAGTAGATATTGTCGGCTACCGTTCGGGGAACTTGACTTAGCGAGAAGCCTGTATCCACGACGGCAGTGAGTTGTTTCGTGTTGCTTGTCTCATCGACCTCAGTAGTGACAGAGATAGACTTCCCGTCGGGACCGAGGACTCCCCCTTCGTCGATGAGAACCTGGAAGTGCTGGTCGCCGGCTTCGCGGACTGGTACAATAGTGACCGAAAGCTTAGGTTGGTTGTTCACGTCGGTGTAGTTGTCAAGTATTTCTCCAATTGAGATATCTCCCTCGTAGGTGTCAGTGGGATCTTCCGTCCTGCCGAGAAGGACTGCGATGAAATTAGCTGTGGATGTATTCTGGAGGAAAATGCGGTCAAGGACTGGTGCTCCTCTGGTCGTCTCATCAAGTTCATCATATATATTAGACCCAGAGAGTGGTCCTAGGCCAATTAGGCCCTTGCCTTCGGGATTGGTGGTACTTGGGGTGATCTCCACTACGAGGGAGTTGAGTACAGTCCATGAGATTGAAAGTGCAAACACGCACAGTATGCCTGGTTAGATACTTTGTAGCCAGCGAATTCAAGATCTGCTGTTTTGATGGGTCCTTGGCAGAAACATCAGCAAAATTGAATAGAAGCTTGGGAGCAATGCACATACCTTTGACAGCCCCAATAGCATAAGTTACACCTGCCGTCTCCCCAGTATCATTGGCATTAGGAACACTTCCAGCAACCCAAAGATCTGCACTGTCAATCCGAAGATTGTCCCGTCAAACAGGTCTGCTCTCTCGGATGTTGCTAAGTTCTATCATACCTTCCTGTATCTATTAAGACTTCGAACGAGTCACCACCGAGAGTTAAGTTGGCATAATAGCTGATGTCTGCGGCATTGTCTAACGAAGCTGACGAGACAGAGCCTCTTCGTCGCAATTGGGATTCGGGCACGTTTCTCCGCCCTTTCAGGCGGAAAGCATCTACACTGACATCAAATAAAGAGGGTGCAAGGATTAAACCTAAGAGAGATAGTGGAAGTCTCGCTATCATTACTTTTAAAAATAATGACTTCGAGGAAGGAGGAGGAAGGGAAGATGAGGGAAAATAATAAGAACAAGTAAGTACTCGGGGAAGCCGCGCAGCGTTGCCATTACTTTTGTCACTGCCGTGTGGCAGTGTGTTGCGCCAAACGGGCGCCCAGACCATTGAGATGTGCCACAACGCACTCTAAACGTTCGACGTTTGTTCTACCCCTTGTAATTTGAGATATTTGAATACATCTGGATAGTAAAAATCAGGCTTTTTTGTATTTTGCAAAAGGAAGTTTGAGTCAAAGTCTGACTTTGCCACAAGCGCGGGCCGGGACACGCTGATCCCAATCCAAGAGTAATCACGCCGTCACTTGTGACCGTACCTTCTT
>LBLO01000204.1:0-39458 GCA_004354395.1 Chondrostereum purpureum
CTCCTCCACGCTATGACCTTGAAGAAATGCTTGCCTTTATGTATACTGGCCCGTGTCAGCCTACAAAGGAGGATCTTGATCGAACACCCCTTCTAGTTCGTCGTAATAAGGTTAAAATTGCTCTTGACTGGCTTAAACTTAACTATAGTGCATATCATGATATTAATATCTCTGACGAGAACTTGCACACATATGATGAGTCTTCAGTGCCTGTAGGCTATGACTATGAAAATATCTATGAAAACAAGAATGCTCTTAATTCAGCAGTTTATGAAAATGAAGATGAAGAAGGTTCTCTTTCTGGACCCTGTCCATTTACAGTTCAAGGACTTACAAGTGAAGAATTTGAGAAGATGAACATGAGGCAAATCAAAGCACATGCAGTTGAACATCTAACTGCAGGTGGAAAATTCCTATTTATTGGCCAAGATACTAAACCAGCAGATACATTCAATAATCCAGAGCTATACCCAAGCATGTTTCCTCACTTGTTTCCTTATGGCCTTGGTGGAATCGGAAATACACTTCATGTAGGAAAATTATCAGCACCTGCACATAAGAAACATCTTCTAATGTACTATGATAAACGCTTCCAAATGGATCCATACTTTCCAATGATTGCTTTTAATACAGAACAACTTCGACAAAGTGTTAGAGGTGGATATGTTATAACCAATCGGACTAACTTTGGTAATATAACAAGACGAATGCACAATCTTGATGCTAATGTACTTGGAAATATGATTGACCGCATGAAAGCTGGGGAACATATTAGCCCAAAGACGGAAGAGGAGAAACTCTGCCGACAGGTCATGAATGACCTAGATGCAGTTGCAGGAAAAGTAGACGGCTCTATTACCTCCAAAAAATATATGCGGCAGGAGGTCTGGTCCCTTATCTCACACTTAGGTGCTCCTTCATGGTTTATTACACTCTCGCCTGCTGATGTAAAGCATCCAATCTGTCTCTACTTGGCTGATACCAATGAAAGATTTACTCCTGAACTCAAAGGTGATGATCGTGYATTCCGCTTAATTGCACGGAATCCTGTAGCAGCTGCACGGTTTTTTCATTTTATGGTGGAAGCCTTTATCAAGCATGTTCTTGGAGTAGACTCTGATCATCCTGGTCTATATGGAAAACCTGCAGGCTATTATGGAACTGTAGAGCAGCAGGGACGTCTAACACTTCATCTTCATCTTCTTCTATGGATCAAGTCATGCTTATCACCACAAGAAATTAGAGAAAAGATCATGGACCGTAGCTCAGAGTTCCAGAAAGCAATGATTGAGTATCTAGAAGATGCTTACTGTGGTGAATTTTTCAGAGGTACTACTGATGATGTAAAGGCTAAAATGCAACATAATCTCAAGTTCAACACTGAGTACCAAGACCCTACTCAGACTCTTCCAACTCCACCACCAGCTGAATGTGACTGTAAAGATAAAGAGTGTAAGAAATGTGAAGCGTTAGATAAATGGTGTGACTTCTTTGAAGCAGAGACTGATGATCTCCTATACCGCTCAAACCGACATACATGTAAAGGGCTTCCCAAGAAAAAAAAGAAATCTAACACTACTACACCAGCTGAGCTGCCGGAAACTTCTGACAAGTCAAAAAAAGAGGCAGTTCCTAACATTTATAACTCTGGAAAAGCTTGTCTAGATAATCTTGGTAAATGTCGAGCCYGGATGCCCAGAGATGAAGTACCTAATACTCTTGTTGATTTAAAGTCGGGATATCTGAAAATGCGCCACATTGAGAAATGGATGAATACATTCTCCCCAGTCTTGACCTATGTTGTTCGATGTAATACAGATGTTACCAGTCTCCTATCAGGTACTGCTATCAAGGCAGTTGTTGCATATATATCAGACTATGTTACCAAACCTGTGTTAAAAACATATGCTGCCTATGAATCAATTCTTACAGTTGTAAACCGACTTAGCCACTGGTTCAAAGACTCTAGTCAGGCATCCACTGACACAGATACAAAAGCATCCTTAGAAAAACAAGTTTCTGCACATAGTGTCATGGTAAAGATGGTCAATAATATGACTTCTAAGATGGAAATTGGAAGTCCCATGGCTGTCTTATATTTATTAGGAAATCCTGATCATTATACTGATCACACATTTGTTCCRTTCTACTGGAAACTCTTTGTAAACCGTATCCGGTTTTACTGGGAAAACCTAGAAACTAATACCAAAGACAAGAAGATCAATGTAGAGGCCTCAGACTCTCCAGTAGAGGAACGTGTTCTGATGAATGTTCAAGAAGGAAAATATGTTGGTCTATCAAAGGTAGATGACTATGCTTTACGCTCTTCCTTACTACAGAATGTCTGTCTATATGATTGGGTCTTGTTATACAAGAAGGTTAAACGTTCCAAGACACAGCAAACCAAGTTTATGGAGAAAATAGAAGCTATTAAGGCACATACCTCTGACCCTAATAATGACTTGGAAGATGATGAACTAGATGTCCTAAAGAATACTACACCAACATTTATCAAGCCAAAGAGACCTTCTGCAGAGGTTGACTCTAACCAGGATTTAGATTCTGACTCTGAATCAGATGATGAGCTTAGAATTGTTACTGAACCAGACAATGATGATACATATGAAGACATAGAGGAACCTACTACATGGGATTTTCTACCATCTCATCCTCAATATATGAGCCACTATATCTGCCTTACTAAGCAAACCCAACATGTAGCAACCTTTGCTGGTGGCTCTCTTCCCCGTAGTGACCAAGGAGACCGTGAATTCTACTGCTGTACAATGCTTACCTTGTTTAAGCCTTGGTCCTCTCCTGAAGGCCTAAAAGATGTATCATTTTCATGGGATGAGACATTTACCCAACATAAATTTACTACTAAGCAACAAACACTTATGCAGAACTTCAATCTTCGCTATGAATGTAATGATGCTCGCGATGACCATGCTGCACAAAGACGTGCAGGCATTAATGAAGATATCAAAGCATCATGGATGGATGATGATGATGGATCTATACATGGTGATGAGATTCAAGATAATGAAGTTGACGGACAAGATCATGACTTCAATATTCCTAATATCCGGTATCTAAAAAACAAAGCAGATATGGACATGTCTGAAAGAGTGGTCCGTCAGGCAGGATGGATGGATCCTTGTATTAACAAAGCCAGGAATGTATGGAAGTCCAAGTTTAAGCCAAACACAGTTATATCTTCCGCACGGTGGAGTGCTGTTGTGCAGGATGCTCGACTTGAATTTTTAGAACAGCGGAAGGCTCGTATAGATGAAGTAAAGAAGGAACGTGCAGGTGAATATACTAAATTTAATGAGGTGGTTGTGGAAGATGCCTCCTATATCAATAGCAATTTCCAAGCAGAACGAGAAGAACATCAAAAACTGATAGATGATACAGTTCTGAAGTTTGAACTAAATAAAGAACAAGAGAGATCCTTCCGAATTGTTGCAAATCATGCTACAGCTCGCAAGGCAAAACAGCTAAAGATGTATATGGGTGGCATGGGTGGCACAGGAAAAACCCAGGTTCTCAAAGCACTAATTCATTTATTCCATGAGCGGAAAGAAGATTCTCGTCTGCTGATCCTGGCTCCAACTGGGGCAGCAGCTGCTCTTATTAATGGCTTTACTATCCATTCAGGACTAGGTCTTCGATCTAGAGGTGGAAAATCTAATGAAGATGATATCTCTTTTAGTAGTGCAACTACACTTGCTCGTATTCGAGAGCAAATGGAAGATGTTCAGTATATCTTTATTGATGAAATTTCTATGGTTTCTACCTCAATGCTCTATGATATTAGTGAGCAGCTAACCCGGATACGGGGAGAGCCAGAAACTGCATTTGGTGGATTCAATATAGTATTTGCAGGTGACTTTGCACAACTTCCTCCAGTAGATGCACAACCTCTATATAGTGGAACAGTTGGAACATCAGTGTCCTCAGGAATGAGTTTGGCATCTCAAAAGAGTGCAATTGGAAAGGCATTGTGGCATCAGATTACTACAGTGGTTATTCTCCGTCAGAATATGAGACAGAAAACTCAGACTCCTGAAGATGCAAAGCTACGCACAGCACTTGAGAACATGAGATATGCCAAATGTACTCCAGATGATATTGCATACCTACGTACACGAGTAGCTGGCCACCGGGAAGATCAACCAAAGCTATCAGGGGAAAACTTCCGTAATGTTTCCATTATTACTGGACGGAACTCAGCAAGAGACAGACTCAATGACCTTGGATGTACACGCTTTGCTGAGGATACAAGACAGACTCTAAAGAAATTCCACTCCCTTGATGGCCGGACAGTGGCTACTGATCCTGGAGAAAATACTGCAAGGAAAAACCGAAGAAACAAAGCAAAGGCGGCAAATAAAATCCCACTCAAAGATCAAGAGATATTCTGGAGTATAACTCCCCGCGATAGTGACCATGTTCCTGGTATTCTTTCTCTCTGTATTGGAATGCCTGTTCTTATTAAAAGCAATGATGCAACTGAACTTTGTATTACCAATGGGCAAGAAGCCCATGTTGTTGGGTGGCAAACTATTAATGGACGCTACAATACACGTACATTAGACACTCTCTTTGTCAAGCTTCACAATCCAGCTCGAGACTTGCAACTTCCTGGGCTTCCCCTGAATGTAGTGCCTTTAGGTCGGGATCTCAATACTATCCGCTTAACTTGTCCAAATGGTGATATCATCTCTATCAAACGCTCACAGATCTCTGTACTCCCCAACTTTTCCATGACAGATTATGCTTCCCAAGGACGTACCCGTATCTACAATGTTGTTGATTTAGCAAAGTGCAGATCTCACCAGTCATACTACACTGCTTTGTCAAGAAGTGCTTCTAGTGAGGGAACAGTAATTGTCCAAGGCTTTAGTGATCATTTGATTACAAAAGGTGCAAGTGGATACCTGCGACAAGAATTCCGGGAGCTTGAACTTTTGGATGAGATTACAAGATTAGCATATCTAAATGAACTTGCTCCAGAAATTCTAGGTCTTACAAGGAATACTCTTCTTAGATCATATTACGTGTTTCAATTTATTGAACACGTTTTTTCTACCGAGCGAGACTATGGCATCAAAAGACCGCTACTTTTGATGCCCGATCCCCTTTAGGAAGGCAAGTATGACATCACTTCTTCTTTTATCCGCATTAGGAAATGGGCTTATATAATTATTAAAATTCTCTTTACATACACTCTACGGTATTTTTATACTATATATATTACTACAGGCGTATGAGGAAATTGGATTCTATTTAATTACTTAGAGGATTAATACCAGATATCTTATGTTACTATATTAATGTTAGTAAAGTTGGTCAATTTGTAGTTATTCACAACTGCATTTCTTATTTGATTGTTGTAGATAGATTGTTATATGGGCTACAAGTACAATTGTTAGAGAATGACTCCATCTCTAAGTACACCTTTCCACGAGTATCCCGTTACTTTAATGGTGGGACAAGAGACAATGCTCTTTGAGAGCCGGAGACGTTTCAAGTGGTTCCTGGTTTCTGCTTCTATGGAATATATAGCACTTGGGGGACTATGTCTGGATGCAATTGTCAAGTGCTTCAATCTATGCAATCCTTCCAAGAGTATCTAGAGATACAGTGTTAGCCTAGATCTAAAGATGGTCTATATTCAACATACCTTGTACGGTGATCTACTTTGCAGTATAAGAGTCTTTATAGCCATGGCGGGAATAGCTAAATATTGCAGCTGGGTACAATGAATAAGCTGTTCTGCACGAGGAACAGTGATAGCCCATGAATAATTGGTGGCTCCGGCTCTCTTGATGTTTAGAGTAGATAGAGTTAGGTACAATCCTGGCAGACAATCGTCGAAGAAGTAGTCGGCAAGAGTTGGATCATCAATGCCAGAGAAGGTAAGAGTTGAGAGCCCTGTCTGGATAGAGATATAGACTAGGAAAGGACGGGAACAGACTCCTATAGCAAGTGTCTGCATTCTGCTAGTAGGAGCTGACATCATCTCTTCCCAGATTGTATCTAGGTTGAAGTCGCCTTTATACTTGACATCCAAGTTGAGATGTGATAAAGTAACAAAACTGGGTAAGGCCAAGATAATGTTCCTTTTGTAGAGATCGAGATCCTTGATTACAAGAGAAGACAACTGAGGCTTGTTAAAGCTTAATAGTGATCCGAGGTCCAGGGTAGACATCTGATCCAGTCCAGATCCTGTAACACTAAGAGATGTGAGGAATGGGCAAGAGATCATGAGCATCTCTAGATATGGGTATAGCTCTCTTGAAGTAAGAGATCTTCTATAGTTGCACCACAATTTGATAGAAAGAGAGGTTAAGGATTTGATCTGGTCAAACGAGTAAAAAGGAATATGGTGATGGTCGGAGATTAACAGATCAAGAGATTGGATATTCTTGGACTGTAACAGANGGATGATTGATGCATAGGATACACTTTCATCGACCTCGGGATGTTCCACCATGGGTGTGGGGACATGGGAGATTTCAGTACTCCCCAGCGAGAATCTAAATACTGAATTAGAAATTACAGTAGAAAGCTAATGATTATTTTCTTACTTGACACTCTTTAGCTTTCCAAGAGCGGATATAAACACCTCCAACATCTTCCGAGTTTCTTCAGGATCCGTAGCATTCTCAAGAAGAGAGTCAAAGTTTAGAGATTGGATATAGTCTGCTGGCCCATTAGGTATAGCTGTTGCTTCTGTGTTTCCTCTGTATAGAAAGGAGTGCATTAGATCTACTTGATTCTGCTTGATGGTCGGATAGATTGAGTAGTCGCGGTATGGAATCCTGACAGACTTGAAGTAGTGGCGATTGGCAATAGGCTCAAACCTCTTGCAAACCAGGCGAATGTTTTTAGTGAATGTCTACTTAGATATTCAGATATATATATGTAAACCTGCAAGAAGCTAATACTAACCAGCATAAAGATGTTCTCTAGTATCTCATCTGGGCAGTCTTGTATGTTTCTAACCTCTGGTTCATCTACTATCTTGCTGACTGACAACATGATTGAATAGATTGGTAGAGATCCAAAGTGATGGTGGTCAAAGATCAAGATTGATCATATCCTGATTTAGAATCATAAGAATTGTTACATAATCTATGACTCCATTTAAATTTAAGGAACAGAATAATAGTCAAGACAATGACAATAAGATGTCCTTGGCTTTATCTGGTAGAAGAGGGTTAGTAATATAGCATGATACTAGATAGGATAGAGAGAAACATACAGCATGCATCACTTCATCCCTGGTTTCAAAATATAGCTTAAAGGGAAGATGATCACAGTGAAACATGAAGAAGGTATGGATGGTATGCTTGTCTTTCTTGATAGGAGAAGCAACTAGCATATCTGTTCTGCATATATTATCTCCAAGATAGCGAGTACCTGGCACCATGTCTGCCATACGGAAAAGACGGAAGTAAAGATCACTAGAGTGTATCATTGGCCACCCTCTTCCTGCCCACTTCAACATTGCTTTCTTTGGTCCGTTGAGTTGCCGGATAGACTCATGAAGTCCAAGTGTAGTATCGGGGAAAATAGAGTATACGGCATAGAAGGTGATTATGTTCATAACACATGCTATAGAACTCCATTAGTTTGGTAGTATAAAGATTATAAAGGAATCGACCAACAGGAATGAAAGCCAAGTATTACTTTGAGAACAGGGGCAGTACAGATCATGATCTGAATAATTGCCTCACTCTCAGTAGAGACATAGTTCAAGACCTCAAGAATACAAAGGCCAAAGTAGTCACTTTGCAGTTGGTGCAAAAGATCTCTTTGACGTGCATTGGCCAGAACATCCGATGCTCTCCCTGTTTGGTGTTTCTTCCTGGAAAACTTGAATCCATGTTCCTCAAAGAACTCGACCAAATCTTCAGCAAACTTGTCATCCACATAGATATCCAAGTCATCCACTCGAAGATCACTATCATTAGAGAGCAAATATTTGACAGCTGCTGAGCCCGACACAGCAAATTCTGTAAGCAGTGTTAATCAATTACTAGTATGTCTAAAGTAGGTTTACCTGTTTTCTCTTGCAATACCCGCAAGTCATCAAACACTGGCCTATTCATAAAGCGAGGACAGAACACTTTGCTAAGGCGATCAATATTGCCTTTGACTTGCTGCGACATGATAGAAAGTAGTCAAGAGTTGATATCAGTCACTTATCAATTTCTATTATGTATATGTAATCTGCACGTGAATATTTGATTGCCGAAAGTAGAACTCTAATTTGATACACAGAAAGGTTTTCTTTGTAACCGTACTCTCCAGTCTTTATAGCCTACTCTTCCATCTACCAGTACAAGCTCTGGGACCATATGAAGATTATCAGATAGCCGGCCAAAATCAGCCACAGATATTGCCTCTGTGATTCTATCAATGAGATCTAGTCCAGTAGTAGAGTTTCTTTCATAAAAGATCCGTCCATTATGGCGTTCCAACTCTAAAACTTGGAGGTTAGACTCTGCCGTAAGAACCTTCTAGAAAATACATTAGTTAGGTTATTAGATATGCATTCAGAAAAAGAACACATACAACAATCCCAGGTATACTAATATCAGGCTCTATATTCTGGCTATTCCAGATAAGTAGTCGAAGTTTCTTCAGTCGAGAACACTGAAGGAATGTCTCTGCTGTTTCTTTGGTCAAACACCACTGTTGGTCCATTCCATAGGTCAAGTTGCTTCTCTTGATGTGAAATTGCTCGAGAGTGTTCTTCAGTGTGGGAAGACAAACTTCAAAGAAGAATTTGGTACACTCGGTATTTTCGGTAGTATAGAACATTATATCTGTAAGGTCTCTTTGTGTTTGAAGAAGCTCTAGGAAGGGCATAGAAGGAATAGTGATTGTAAGCTTAGTGAAGCTAGTGATTCCGTTTGCCATGCAGCTGGTCCATAGAGCATCGTATCGGTTTCTGAAGCGAGGAAGTGTGTTGGGAATAGGATGATCGAGAATAGTAAGCTCCTTGATTCTTGTGAAATGATTCTGGATTAGAGAGATATTGGAAATATCCACTTGTATACCAGTCATTGCAAGTTTGACTGGATGGAACTCGAGTGTATGAAGTAGAACACCCAAGTTCAGATTCGAATTCCAGTTACTTGACTTGAAATCAAGATTTTGTAGATGATGGAAAGGTGAAAGGAAAGAAGCAAGTAGAGTTTCCCATTTCCAGGAAGTTCCCTCGGGTCCAGTAGATGAAAGATCCACCCGCAGAGTGATACTGATAAGGTTTTGGAAAACGGAAAACTTGTAAGCTGAGAGGTGGGAAATACAGTCTGAGATGAGATGGAGTGATTTAATCGAGCAGTATTTATGAAAGGCCCGCAAGAGTTTGTTAATGGCCTTGGTATTCTTGCAAGATAAGGGATAATCCCATCTACAAAGTATATCAATAAGAGTAGCAAGTCAAGACTAAATATAATACCTGATAGTCTCTAGCTTTTTCATATTGGGAATAACAGCAACAAAGGTATTGGCTGTTCTGTTACAGTTTACTCCCTCAAAGAGATAGGTAAGATTGATCTCTCTGAAGTAGCATATAGGATCTTCTTTCATAGGAAGTGATCCATTTGGCTTCCGGAGTACTTTTTCCAACCATGAGCTACTGCCTTTGGAATGGAAATTTGCCCCCAAAGCTGTGCCTTTGGTCATACATAGATCAGTAGTAAGAGATTGCAAGAATTTGTTGGTTAGCCGCAGATTTTTCCACTCTGGAACCTAATGGATTCTGTTACAAATAGTGTGATATAAAGAGTATACATAACATACCAGTTTAATAATAACTGAAAGAAGTTCATTGGAAAGATGAAACAGACCAGTTTGAGGTTGTCCCAAAGCAATAGCTGAAGTAGATATCATATCAAGATATTGATGATGGTGGTTACAGATTAGGAGAGGATCTCCATGTGACACTTCATAATGGACAGTGTGACCAGATCCAGTTTTACATTTAAGAGTCTGCTGTAACAAAACCATATCCTTCTACCTTTTCCACTGTTGCTACCCAATCTAAGTAATCCAAATCCCCTTCTCGTACTCGTATTATTGGGAATCCAATTTCTTTTCCAATCCGGGTAATCTCCTTTGGTGATAATGCTGTCATAACTTGCCTGGTCAAGCTCAGGGGAAATCTATCATCAGACATGCCAGTCCTATCATAAGGCTGGAAGATTATTTCCTGTAAATAAGGAAGACAGTACAAATGAAGAAAAAGCATCTAGATGGTTAAGAGGAATTAGAAAGGAGACAATGAGAAAATGGAGTCATACCTTGATTGGTGCTTCATTTCTATTATTTTCATGCCTAGCTGGGATGGAAATATAATTAAGCTTCTTGCATTCAAGGAGTTTCTTGCAAACATCCTCAGAAAGATGCCAGAGGTCATCTTCCATCTCTCTACTTCCTATAATCTCCAGGGAAACTATGGAAGGAGCAATGTGAGGAAGACAGACTTTTGTGAAAAGACTGGCTGCCTCTGAGGAATCGATAGTGAAGAATGCGAGGTGGGTAAGATTTGTGAGAGAGTGAACATAGCTGAGGAAAGGTAAAGTTGGAAAGATGACAAAGAGCTCGGAGAGTTCAATATGTTTGTGGTGAAGTTCATTCCAGAAGTGGTCCAAGTAATTAGTACCTCCTCCACTACCATCAGACTCCCAAGTACTGAATAGTTCTCGAGAGTCATCTGGATAGCTACAAAGTCTTAGACTTGTAAGCTGGGAGAGGTAGGGGACTAGTTTGGTAGGATCGGTGATTGGAAAATGAACATTGTTGAATGCGAGGTTTTTGAGACGACTTTGAAGAGGTCTAAGTACCCGGTAAAGATCAAAGCATTGAAGTAGACCAGCACATTCTTCAAAGTATACAAGAAGTGTCCGAAGCCTCCTGAATCCTCGAATAAACATGATAAGTCTTGTCTCGAAGCAAGATATCTGCAGTGGAAGTAATGGTTCGGGTGTAGGAGGATAACCATTGTTGTTAAAGTCCTGATAACTGCCAAATGCAACCAGAGTTGTATACTTGATTTGGAGGCTAAGCTCGACAACAGCTTCCATGAGATGAAATGGATAGTGTCCAATGTGGGTCATTACCATGGGCTGAAGATGGAGTATAGTGATGTTGTTAAAGGGTATTCCATCTACCAGATTCAAGTAATGAATCTTTGGCATATAGGTATTTGGAAACTTGAATCTTTGAGCAGGAGATAATGAGTATCATGCTGATGAGGAAACTAATGCAAGAACACACTTGATACTGTTGAGAGCATGCATTCTGTCTCCGAGCATGTTTACCAAAGAGTTGGTTATGCTACTAACACCGTCGGATGTTTCATCTTCAAATCCATTGAGTAGTAGGAAGTTTGAAAGATCAAGATGTGTAATATTGGTATGAAGTGGTTGTAGATTAGGATGTTGATTGCGTTCATGGAGCTTTTGTACTTGAGAGGCCTGATCCCCACATCTTGGAAGAGAAAGTCTACGCATATAGACATGATTGACTTCCTTTTCGAGCTGGGAGCAGGTTAATCTAAGATTCTTCCAGTTTGCACTGGTCTTTGTAACTTTGGTTAGTAACATAAATTAGTATTATATAGGAGCATACCAGCTTGACAATCTCATAACATATATCATTGGGCATGCCCAAAAAAGGAGATGTCATTTTAGTGATGGTAAGGGTTGAAGTCAGAGCATGAGATGACATGATTGGTAAGACAGATTATTTAAAACACAGAGGACCCCGGTACCTAAACTAAAACCCAGAAGTAACTACGCGATATCCACTTACTCTTTGGACTGTTCCAATCCAGTCTGTATGGTTAATCTCTCCATTTACTACCCGTACTACCGGAAACCCAAAATTCCTTCCTCTTTTATACATCCTCTTTCCTCCAAGGATTTTCCTAACTTCCCAGCTCAAGAAAAGTTCATACCGATTAGAATCACCACTTGAATCAAAGGGATAAAATGTGATATTCTGCAAATGTGGCACTTTCTTTATGCCATGCAGAAGACGCTGTAAGAGTACAAGTCAGTAAAGAATTAAACAATACTTGAAGAAGAAAATGTACTGCAATTGGAGAGCCCTCATTATCCATCCTTGTCTTGGCAGGAATTGAAAGTGATTGAAGGCTTTGGCACTTAAGAAGCTTGGTAGCAACTTCAAGAGAAAGATGCCACAACTTGTCTTTACTCTCGTCACTGCCAATTATCCTCAGAGAAATAATTGAGGGAGTGATATGAGGTAGGCAGCACTCAAAGAAGAGATCTGCGCAAGCCTTGGAATCAATTGTGTAAAATGCAAGATCGGTAATGTTTTCGAGAGAAAGCAAGCAGCTTAGAAACTGGCGAGTCGGAAAAATGACAAATAGTTCTGTAAGAGATGTTCTTGTTTCCTGAAGTTGTTCCCAGAAGTCGTCCAGATAGTTGAGCTCATCCCTTTCTTCGAGACATCTACAGTCTGTTGGAAAGTAAGAAAGCTTCAAGCTTTGCAGCTTGGAGAGGTATGGAAGAATATAGATAGGATCGGTGATGGGAAAATGGACAGAAGAAAAGGATAGCTTCTGGATAGGTTGTTGAAGAGAGCTAAGAACTCGAAGAAGATCAAAGGAGTGATCAAGACCACCTCCACCTCCAATACTGACACTTAGTGTCTGCAGTCGCTTGAATACATGGATAAAAGATGCTATCCTTGCTTCAAAGCGGGTGGAGGGAAGTGGGGCTGTAATATCCTTTTCAGGAGTTGACTCATCTTCAACAAACTCTGTATAGTCGACAAATGTGACTCCAGCATCATCTTCGATATCGAGCTTGAGCTCAAGAAGTCCATCTAGCAAGTGGAAAGGATAGGGGAGTAGCTCATCCATGCTCCATAAATGAAGATGAAGAGTAGTAATGCGGTGACAGGATAAAGCCTTGACAAGATCTGATGTAGTTGGGAGTCGTAAGCTATATATCAACTAATTAGCATAGAAAAAAAGAAAGTACATTATTATAGAATACCTACCAAACACTTCTGAGTGCAGGCATGTACTTAAGTAAGGCCAGAAAGTACTGGATTAACGCGGGTGATTGCGGTGATGAACTTTCCGGTTCACCAAGAAGCAAGAAGTTGAAGAGATTAAAATGAGTAATCCCAGTATACAGTGAGCTTAGTCTTGGGCTCAGATCCAGAGGAAGCTCTATGATCCTAGCTCCCACATCATCTGATGGAAGGGATAGTCTGCGCATGTAAATGTGGTTTACAAGTGACTCGATCTGTGAGGAGGTGGCTCTTATATTTTGCCAGTCTTTGGGAAGCTAAACAAATGTTAAAGATATTATCCAATGGAAATATATGTGACATACAAGTCTAAGAATCTCAAGTAGAACATCTTGAGGGATATCAGAGAAAGTAACTTTCAAGTTCTGGCTCATGGTAAAGCAAGCAAGATATCAAGTAAAAGTGAGATGATGGTGTAAAGAAGAGAGGCTAATGATTAGATCGATGGAATTGATGAGATTGATAGGTATCTAATCTAGATCATGTGACTACTTTCCTTCTACTTTAGCAACCATGTCCTTGGTGGAAAAACTCACCAACTCTAGCTGTAAAGAAGTTATTTTATATGAATATCATCTAAAGAAAGTAGTTCTTTACTTGCTGAATGGTAAGTTGTTTTAGATGAGTTAGTGTGTACTATGTTTCTTATACTATTGTCAAAGATATGAATGGCCTCTCTCTGTTATCTCTTATTGGTCCATATCAGGGACAATGGCATACAGATGTACAGGATAATAGTATGTGTTTCCTAGAGATGACATCAGTATATCATTGCTAAGATATCATTGATAAGATTATGTGGAGTTTCTACCCTATTCCATGTCTTCATTTTCAACTGAAGAACATGTAATGTTTGTCTTTGGTCATTTCTATTTCCATGGTTAGTTTCTCTACAATTTTTTACCATGCTATCTTCTTCCTTCTCTTTTGCATAGATGGAACAAGTCCTGTGATTCAGTCAAGCTAGCTTCATAGGCTTTTATGGAGTGAAGAGGAAATGAAACTTTGTAATATCTTGACTACAACAACATTGAATGAAAATACATATTTACTCTGCCTCTGAGCTTGAACCAGGGGAGGTATACTCCTCTGTTTCAATAACATCCTTCTTTTCTTCTTGAGCTTTTGCTGCAGCTTCCAGAAGTGCTAGACCCTCTTCTTCTGTTTCAGGAATATAACCAACTATTGCTTTCCAGTCTACCGCAGTATATCCTGTGATCTTGGATGGATCTTAAGAACCTTATTAGAGTTGAAAAGTAGGAGTAGATAAATAAAACTTACCATATCTGCTCTTTCCTTTAGAAGGCACTATTTCAATAGTCTTGAAGAAATATGCTGCATCGGCAAACGAGGAAATATTGTAAAGTCCAGAGATCTTCCAAATATCACGGGCATATTTATAATGGGACTTGGTAAACAACTGCCTGAGAAACTGCGGATTGTGTTCATACATAGTTCTTCTGGACTTCTGAATAGCCCGTGCAGTCATAGCAGCATAGAGTGTAAACATATAGTGTACAGAGCGTACATTCTCTATACCAGGATTTTTGCCAGAAGGAGGGAATTTGAACTTGAAGTGATCGGCCAGATAGGATATGATACTTCGTGCTTGTCGTCGACCATCAATCATACAGATGTGGGTCAAAGAACCAGCAGGATCGCGAAGCCATTCGACATTGACTTCAAGAAGTGTGCATAGAGCAAACACTTGATGCATTCCTTCGACCGTAGTAACATCAGGAATGTGCTCATAGAGTGGATGTTCTATAGATGATATTAGTTAGGAATCAATAGATATACAAGGACTGTCATTACCTTTGGAAAGCGGCTTCCCAGTCGATAATTCAGCATGCCAGAAATATGCTATTCGGTTTAGAATCTTCCATGGCTCCCATTTTACATCGATAGAGTTGATACGGCATATTGTTTGATACATCATGTAGGAACTTTGGATGATAGTAGAAGCAGCATAGAATGCCGATGACGTAATGACTGAATTGTCAAGATAGTGGAGGGTGTACAATGCCAAGGGTGGGATAATTCTAAGATAAATTAGTTAGCTAAATCAGGTATAAAGTACTAATAACTTACGCCATCTCTCCGGGATGAAGAACAATTGTCTCAAGTAAAAACTGTGCTGGATTCCACTGGGGAAGTGCTTCTTGTTCGAACACCTTCAGAAAATCTAGAGCAGCAAATCTTGGCCCAGCTTCTTCAATAGATATCTTGCCAGAATGTGACCCATCAGCTGTAACCTTGTAATTGGGATTTTCGGTAATGATTGTCAGAGAAACCCTTCCTATACGGACTTCGACTGAAACAACTTGACCATTCGGAGGCATGAAAGGGAATGGCATCGCATTGGAACTACCAACACTTGCGCAGCGGAAGTAAACATGGGGAATGAATTCCAGACCTTTGCCTTCGAAGGTCTCTCGGATAGGTTCGAAAGCAGGATTAGAAGATGCGCGATAAACAGCAGCGTCACCAGTTGATAATTGCTTGATGATAGAAGGGAATGGGCTGTGGGAAGGAATGTTACTTATGGAAAGAATCAGATCTTCCTTGGCATTGTCTGCAAGAGTGGCAGTGAAAAGACTTTGAAGTGTTGCTACTCCTGTAGCACTGGTCCCTTCTAGAAATTGTGAGTTGAGATACAAAAAATGTAGAACAGAGTATACCATCAACAGACTGCTTTCGCTGCCAGAAATCCAAAACTTCTAAATCTTCAAGAGTCCAATCACCAGCAGGCTCGCACCCTTTGACAATATGAACATAGCCATCATATTCCTAAAAAAAAGAAGATAATAGGATGAAATTGGGTTATACCTCCTGGGAAAAAGACGGTAATTACCTTGAATGCTAAGGAAGGGTCACTCAGAGAGAATACAGTATCCTTCTCTTTCAGAGCATGTGGAGCCTTCCCACTATGATACTGGGACATCACCAGTTCTGCTTGGTGATCGGAGAACTGTACCACAGCGGGATTCTACATAGATTGAGTATTTTGGCAAAAACATATAAAAACCTCTTACATGATGCTTAAACGACCATGAAATGCTTGAACCAGAAGAGGTAAAACCCTTGAATTTCTTCCCATAAAACATCTGTAGTTATATATCAGTACAGTCTTATTGCTATTCCATAAGGAATGTTACCGGAAGACGCCTCCTGGGTTCAACTGGAGATTTATTTGGCGAAATGTTTTGCTATAATAGAGTTAATATTAGAGTTAATGTCTAAACAAATTTTTATGGGAACATACCATATATTGAAGAATATCGTAGCTCCAATCCATTCCAAGCCTTCCATCATATTTTCTTTCTTCATTCTCAGAGTCTACTGACAATGCGCGCTTTTTTGACTTAGGAGTGGGCTGCTCTTCTTCACTGATGTTTGACAATGCACGCTTTCTTGTCTTAGGAGTGGATTGCTCTTCTACATTGATACTTGACTTCTCCAAAATCTATATTCATTCAGATTAGTATAAGCTTGACCAGTATCTAGATTAGAAGTACTAACCTGTTCTGAAGGACAATACTCACTGCCTGAGTCTAAACTCTCGTAATCAGATGTATTATCAACAGGATCTTCGGGAGTAGCATCAACAGATTCATCGAACTGCGATTCTAGCATCCTAGGATCAATACAAGTGATAGGTTCCTGATCATCAGGCAAAGAGAACTTGAGCTCCGAAGCAATCTTGTGATCTTGGTGAGGAGTTGCAGACATAAGAGTCTGGTCAAAATCTGCCCAATCAGAGCCTGAGGAGGGTGAACTAGGCATAGGAGTATCAAAAAGAGGAGAAGTGTTAGGGTCCAGATTAGAATTGATAATTAACTGGTGGGCAGAACCATCAGCCATATCAATATCTGAATCAGTAAGATCAGACAATGGCCCATCACAGTCCAGAGCAAATTGAGTGGAGGAAATAGCTGCAGGATTGGTGATAGGGTCTGAATCGGGCTCAGGTTCTTCGTCGTCTTCGTCCTTGTCTTCTCTGGGGCCCTTGTCAGAGCCTGAGTTGGCTTCCTCAGCAGAACTAGCTTCAAGATCGGTGATGGGGTCTGATTCGGGCTCAACCATCTGCTTATCCTCAGCTACAAAGGGGAAGGGGGAGTACCAAAGTCAGAATCAAAAGTCAGAAGTACAAGAAACTCGATAGTCTTACCATTTGGCTCTTCTGTGTCAGAGTCAGAGTCAGGCTTGGCCACCTCGTCAATCTGCATTTCGTCATCAGATTGCTCTTCTTCTTCTTCTTCCTCGACTCCAGAAGCCTTCTCTTCCGCATCAGAGTCCGAGTCGGCTTCCGCGTCAGAGTCCGAGTTGGCTGCCTTGTCAGTATTGGAACGGGCTTTGGGATTGGTGACGGGGTCTGATTCTGGCTCAACCATCTGCTCATCCTNCACTACAAAGGGGAAGGGGAAGTACCGAAGTGAGATTCAAAGTCAGAAGTACAAGAAACTCGATAGTCTTACCATTTGGCTCTTCCGCGTCAGAGTCCAAGTCGGCTTCTGCGTCAGAGTCCGAGTCGGCTTCCTTGTCGGTTTTAGAACGGGCTTCGGGATCGGTGATGGGGTCTGATTCGGGCTCAACCATCTGCTCATCCTCAGCTATGAAGAGGAAGGAGAAGTACCGAAGTCAGAATCAAAGTCAGAAGTATAAGAAACTTGATATTCTTACTGTTTGGCTCTTCCGCGTCAGAGTCCGAGTCGGTTGCCTTGTCGGTTTTGGAACGGGCTTCGGGATCGGTGATGGGGTCTGATTCGGGCTCAACCATCTGCTCATCCTCAGCTATGAAGAGGAAGGAGAAGTACCAAAGTAAGAATCAAAGTAAAATGTACAAGAAACTCAATAGTCATACCATTTGGCTCTTCCGTGTCAGGGCCAGAGTCAGGCTTGGCCACCTCATCAATCTGCATTTCATGATCAGATTGCTTCCCTTCTTCTTCTTCCTCAACTCCGGAAGCCTTGTCAGACCCTGCAACAGAGCCAGAATCGGTTTTGGCTGTCTCAGGGTTTATACCGGATTCAGAATTCTCCTCTTCAGGTGTAACAATAGGAGAAGGAGGAGAAACCCCCAATTCGGGGCTCAGTAAAGGCTGAACAGTCTCTTCCTCTTCCTCCTCTGTCCCGGAGGCCCTTTCAGAACCTGCAGCAATGCCATAGTCAACTTTAGGCTTGTCTGAATTATAGCAATCCAATAAGATTAGTAACTCTTTAATTCAGTAGTGTCTTGACAAACCTTTTGAGAACCAGTATCTTATAGGATCTTCCTTGTCCATCTCTTTGGCAATAGGATAGATGAGTTTCTTACTCTCATGCCATACTTCAAAGGCTGAGTATTTGCCCTCTAGTCCCAACCATATGCATGCCCATATCCTAGCATCTAATTCACGCAAGACCAAAGGTTTCATGCTGAGATAGGCATGATACTAGTGAAATAAAGTTGTTAGAATGATATAATCAGTGTTACTGAAGTTTTAGCTTTACCTGAACAAGCTTCGGACGGTTGAAATCATGGGAAAAAAGATTAAGGTCCATAAAAAGATACAACGGTGATACAAGAATGGCCAGATGGGCAGGCAGCCAGAAACGGCCTGGCTGCCTAATCTTGTTTATCTCCAGAAAGCGATCAAAGTCTATTTCTAGACCCTCCAAACTTTTATCACAGTCAGTGCCATATTCTTCCTGAATAGACACTTTGGTATTGTCCTTTGTAACAGAGCAAAGTGGCCTTGAAATATAGATGTTAAAGATTATAAGTCAATTAAAGATATAAGCATACATCTTAAGAAACCCTTTGAAGTAGTCCATAGTAGTCGGAGCTTCCTGATGTCCCGCCAGGTACCATCTCAAAGAGATAAGAAGAATATAGATAGTTTTGACTCCACGCGAGCTCGAATCTAACTGGACAAGTTTTTCGATATCAAGAAGGGTCTTGTTTGTATGATGCTTGGAAGACAGCGAAGTATTCTGCATATCTGGCTTGGATTTCTTGACTATCTTTTCTGCCCAGTCCTTGATAGGAAGTGGAGAAACCTATACCAAGTTTAGCAAACATCTGGCTGAACAACTTGGTGACGTACTGGTTTGATTTGAAATATATTGTTAAGTATCTCTGCCGTTTCCTTATTCATATCTGACGGTATGTCAATATGATCATTCTCAACACTAATAGCAATATCAGCAAGGCAGAGGTTTATGATTGTGTTTGTTGCCAGCCGAGACTCGATAGTATGATGTTTGGACATTTGCAGAAGCTTGGTTATGAAAGTCTTTGCAGATGTAGTATGCTGAAAGAGCAGATGTTCGCTGCTCTGGTGTCCAAGCAATCGTGCATCTAGTTTGCTTGCAAAGACCTTCCAATAGTTAATTAGCTATGGCAAAGACTAGATTATAGGATGTAATTACCTCCCACATAGTACCCTTCAGTGTAAGTTCCAAAGGTTTCCTATCGAGAATTGCATTGGAATTCCAAGGAAGTATCTTGATAAACTCCGATTGGTGCCGGAAGGTGTCCATGGTGATTGAAAGAGTTCTTAAGAGGTTTGTTCTGGTGATACTACAGGGAAAAGACCATTAAGAACCAAACAAGACAAGTAGAAGATTTAAAGATAGAAAGAAACAAAGAGTTACGGAACTGGAAACTGGTATTTTACTAGTGTTTTTCTATAACACCTCTACAATCAACGATCTGTGCTAGTATACATACACAAAAGAAATCATATGAATTCATTAACAATGGGTGTATTTAAGAGGTAATAATTTACTAAATACAAGGTAGATCACTCGAAATAACTTGGTTCACCCAAAGTTGGGTGATTCGGGGGTGATTCAGTCTGAAACAAGGCACCGCAACACAGAACTGCTTCAAACGGAAGCGCCACATCAAGAAAAACCTCGGTTCGCCCAAAGTTGGGCGATTCGTGGGAGACGCGGTCCGAACCGAGGCGCCGCAATGTCGAACTGGCCCAAACGGCAACGCCACAGCGAAAAAAACCTCGGTTCGCCCAAAGTTGGGCGATTCACGGGTGATTCGGTCCGAACGGAGGCGCCGCAATGTCGGACTGGCCCAAACGGAAGCGCCACAGCGAGAAAAACCTCGGTTCGCCCAAAGTTGGGCGATTCCGGGTGATTCGGTCCGGGAAAGCGAGAGCACGCGCGGAAAAAGGTGCGTGCTCTCGAGTGTATATATATGAGACGACTTACATTGAGGTAGGTTTACAGGGTCAAGGGGCAAACCCGAGCCACACGGGACCGCGAGCATTGCTCAACGTTGTCCGGATGTATCCGAAACGAAATAGTGACGTCACTATTTCGTTTCGGAATCGCACGGCCGTGTTGCGTCACCACGTTGCCCCTTGCCTTCACACTACCACAACCGTGGTAAGTATTTTCTTTTTCTTTTTGTTTCTTTCTTTTTTTCGTACATTACTTGTTCTTGTGAAAGCACGCGCCCTCGAGGGTGCGTGCTCTCGGTTTCGCGGTCCGAATCACCCGGAATCGCCCAACTTTGGGCGAACCGAGGTGATAACACCTCATTTTCACTTCGAAGGTCATGTTTCGAACCTCGAAGACCTCCCTTTTTACTCGCCAGTCCCTCCCCACCCACTTCCGACGTCCGTCAACGCYTCGACGGTCACGGTTTCACCCTCGACTACCTCCCTTTTCACTCGATGGTCCCTCCCCACCCATTTCCGACGTCCGACGTCCGTCTACGGCTCGACGGTCACGTTTCCACCCTCGACTATCTACCTTTTCACTCGACAGCGCACCCCCACCCATTTCCGACGTCCGTCAACGCTTCGACGGTCACGGCTTCACCCTCGACTACCTCCCTTTTCACTCGATGGTCCCTCCCCACCCATTTCCGACGTCCGACGTCCGTCTACGGCTCAACGGTCACGTTCGACTATCTACCTTTTCACTCGACGGTCCCTCCCCACCCATTTCCGACGTACGTCAACGCTTCGACGGTCACGGCTTCACCCTCGACTACCTACATTTTGCCTCGATGTTTTCTTGTTTTTACTTTCTGTATTTCATATTTCTTTCTTTTTCTTTCTTTTCCCCTCTGGGGGGGCAGCATTATCAACTCGCTGACCCCTTCTCTTTCTTTCTAGGTCTCATTGCTTCAAGGTCAATACACCAAAGTCAAATTGGTAAGTTCTACATTAGCTATTACTAGTAAAATAGATGTAGGTAGAATAATAAATCATAAATTATATGTTATAATTTGTGTGAGAAAAACAAAAGTTCAACCTTCCTTCCTCAACATGTTATTCTACCAAAATCAAGCACTGACTCATATTCTTAGTGTTAGAATTGGTTAAATTTCAAGAACCACCTCAGTCACACCTCATGGAGAACCTGTCCGATCAGCAGAACAAGAGGAATAGGGGTCCCGATTCAGGTCTCAAGTAGTGTATTACCTACGTTGAAGTCCAACTAAACAGTCTTTGTGCCTAGATACAACTAATGGGCTCGCAACTCAAGTTATTGGAAGTTCGATGAACAAATGGGAAATTTCAGTCAATGTAATCTTATTCCTTGATCATCTTCTAAGATTCTTCTGCTGATACACAAACAGTCTACTTTCCAAAGAGAGATTCTACAGGTTATCCAAGCCTATCTTTCTGTGCACCAGGGTTCAATCTGGCTTGCAAGTGTATACGATGCCTCCCAGAATACTATTGCGACCACTGTTGATTCAGGGAAGGCCTTTATCACAACCGAGATACAGGACAGAATCTTTGCCTATCTTCCAAAGCAACTTGATGATCTAGTTATCTCAATTAGATTGGTTCCTGGAGTCATTAATGCCCTTCAGACCTCTCTTTCAGAGAAGGACTGGGAGTCTATGATGCCCAGCAGAGTTCCCGAACCCGAAATCCACATTGGGACATGGATCTCTGTATGCTATGGACCTTATCGATATCGCGTTGGACTGGTTTCTGCTATCAACGGAGCCACTATCAATATCCTTCTCCCTCCTGCACTTCAACTTGACAACAATTCAGGCAGTCGGCCGGCATTATGTCTCTTTGATCCATCGCAGAAGTATCTTCGACTCTTACCTCCCGTTCTGGTTGAGGGAAGAGAGAAAACTTGGAAGTCGGGAGACCATACCTTCACTTATGGTCTTCTGGAAGTCAAGTTAGATCTTGATGATCTCTCTTTATTCGATGTTACTATGGATCCTGCCCTATTCTATTTGTTTTCACAGTCAGCTCATCCATTAGTTGACCAAGTACGTAAAACTGGCAACATACCTCCTAGTTCCTTTTGGAGTGTTGAGCTGGGAGCTACCGTCTGGGTCCCTACAGAGCTGGGTCTATTCCAGGACTTCTCGGCAAAAGGTCGAGTCTCTCAAGTATATGGCTGTGGGGCTGCCTTCAAGTATACTTTGGCCGATGGACGTACAGGACTTCTTAGCCGCACATATCTCAAGAAGGGTTTCCATGTTGGAGATCTTGTTTATCCCAATGAACACATCCAGACAGATATTCTTCTTCCCTTCTCTATTATGGACATTGATCCAGAGAATTTCTGGGCTACCGTTTATGATCAGAATACCAATAAAAATGTATGTGTTTCCTATACCTCTTTCTATAGTATTCTTACAGAGGATCTTTCCCGACTTTAGTATGCTATAGAAATGAACAACCTTCATCTGGCCCCAGATCAACCATTACTCGAACCTTTGGTATATGAAGAAAACCAAGTCAAATTACAGCCAGAAATTCCCAATTCCTTCCTCGCTACATCAAGGCCTTCACCACGTGAGCCATGGGTTGGAATCAATGTCACTGTCACAGGGCAAAGACATACTAAAGCACGACATGGTACTATTGTTGGGGTAACTGTCGATGAAGACACCAACACCTGCTATCTTCATATAAATACAGACGGTGGCACTTCCGAGGTAATAAAGGAAGCCTTTGAGAATGTGAAAGCTATCAAGTATGTCTTACTTTTCTACTCTACAAAATCTGTGCTAATTGGCTCCACTATAGTTATTCTGTCTTTCTCGACCAGTCGCATATCATTACATCTGCTCAGCGCAATTTCTACCTTCCTGACCGACCGAGGTTCCGGATTCGCTCAGAGCCATCTATCATTCCTGATTTACCTTTGCTTGATAGTAGTCCACTATCTGGTGATGAACTAGGTAACCGGACACCTCTAAATGACTACTTCAACATTGATAATATAACAATCCATTCTGCATGGGATCCAAGGGCAATTTCTCCTGCACACTCGCCTTCTTTTCAGCCGACACTTTTATTGCCAGTTATTCCTCTAGATCCATCACTTCCATCGTGGATCCCTTCCCCACCATCTGTTGGTGTTGTTTTACGAATTCTTTATACTGGCGATCGTACTGCCTTCTCGGCTAAAGCTGCAAATTCGACCAAAAACGAGATCACTGCATGCATTGGTATACACCCAACTTCCAAGACTACTTGTCTTCTTTTCAAAGACACTTCTTTCTATCTGCTTCCCGAACACTCTCAGCCTCTTCATCCTCTCGCACGTGGACAGGGAGCAATGTTTGTTATAAAGGGAGAACATGCCGGGAAATTTGGACGAAAAATCAATATCTTCAAGAACGGGCAGTTTGAACTACTCGTGGGAGAGTATGAAGTGGATAGTAACAAGTTCATATTCAAGCAGAATGGGGAAAGAATTTTTGCAAAGCTTGATGAGCTATGTTGTGGTTATGAAGGGACAAATGTTAAAGTTAGGCTTAACGAATTATTCAAAACTTGGGAATTCAAGTAAATAGATCTTACTTATAGTTTTTATGATTCGAATCTCTTATATAACCAGTGGCGGTGCAGTCTTCCTTCTTTAGTATAAACTACCATCACCACTCTTGATCTCTTCATAAATCTGATAGTATGTTATCTTCAGATTAAATCGGTTTCTTCTCTAATTACTGTTAATGTCTTAGTGAACTATTCATCTCCTGGTAATTATTGCAACTCTGATTAATAGTGTGCTTATAATTTCTGTCTCCAGAGGATACACAAGAGACCCAAGGCTATGATCAAGTATCTGTTGCTGTTCGGATCAACCTTATAGAGGATACCTTCTCTGATATCGAATATGATGAAGAAGATTCTCAAACTAACTCAAGCTTCGAGGAACAAGATAGTAGCTTTGAAAGCTCAAGCTTTGAGGAAGGAGTAGAAGACCCTAATGAAGAGAATAATCCAAATAACCCAGATCCACAAGTTGAGATAATCTACACAAGGGAACCTGGACTTGGTGAAGATGGTGAACCAAGGTATACTCGGAGGCTTGTTGTAAGGAGAGGGCTAGCCTATATTTCAGAGAATGGTGAAGAGCTTGAGGATGATATTGAGATGCTTGAACAGCGTATCAGGGATATCTTTGGCATAGGATTTGAAGAAGAGGAGGAATAGATTATATATATAGTAATCTACAGGTTTTAACTTTTAGTCACATATAAATAGTAAAAGGTTGTAACAGGGTAAATGATGTGACTGATTGCTTGATGGTGGCTGTGTAGTATTGATCTTAAACTCCATCTTCCATCATCATAAACTCTATCAAGCCGTCATGCCGAAATCTAGTAAGTCTAGTAAAACCGGTAAAGACTTCAACCATTGTTTCACATTCTATACTAAATATGTTCTTCTAGAGTTTTATATTGAAAATGGTATATAGCAAGATATCATCAATGATTAATGACTCAACCTATTCTATAGAAGATCTTATAATTCCGGAAACATATTACGACACAATCTCAAAAGTAGACTTTCCTCCAACAATGTATGGGATACCAACAGTCCATGTTGAACCTATTGCTACAAGTGATCCAAGCACTTCTGGGCGGTTTTCTCCAAGCTATTCACCTGATCTTGTGTGCAAAGTACCCCAGAGTCTTGAACTGGTTCTGAATCCTCCAGAGGTTACACAAGCTGCTCCCGAGGGGCTACAGTTTCCTCTGGCACAACAATATACTCTGGTAAACACTATGGCATATACTGCAGGTAAGTAATACTTTCTACCCTAAATTCCTTATACTTAATGTCTCTTTGTAGGGCAAATCTATCTAACACCTTTCAATCCTGCCAATCATGCTGATCTCATCAAAACTGCATTCTCTATTACCACTCCCCCGAATACAGAGGTCTTTGTCAATTCTGAGGATAATACCTATATTCGACATCCAGTAGAAGGCTCTGTTGCTCTTGTCCCAGGGATTCCTTTCAGTACTCAGATGAGTAAGGATAAAATGGATCTTCTTACTGAAGCTGTATGCCATACAGAGGAGTCTCTTCTTACCATGTATCCTGACCAGGCTAAGGTCATCTTACCAAAGCTTAAAGAGATCTTTGGTCTTCTTTTTGGAACAAAGGATCAGCCTAAAGCCATCTGGGATGATCCACTTTTACGTCTCAATTATCGTGCAAAGGGCACTGAACGTGATCCCACCCGCGGAGACGGATCCTTCAATACTGCCAGTACCCTCCTCCAAGGGAATGGACGAGGTGTTATTATTCCAGCCGCTCAGTCAACAGATCCCAATACCCGCTCTCGTCTTGCAACTATCAACCGCCTGACTTACGAAGTATATCATCATATTATGCCACTTTCTCTATCAAAAGAAGAGTGGGAAGTTTCCTGCTTCCGCATGGAAGATGTGAATACTATAGTTGTTGGGGGAATCGGAGCAGGGCCTACCTCTATTCAACTCAATGTCTCTTCTACAAGTACTGGTGGTTGTCTTGCAGACTCTATTGGATTTCTACAAGGGAAGTGGCATGTGGATATTGGAGATTCTCGAGAGGGTTATACAATTCTGTTCATGTTTTTTAATCTTCCACCAGGTATTATGAAGTACTTGCTCTTATGAAATACTAGCTAATATATTGTATTTAGGAAGTGACCTTGGAAATTTCAATCTCGGAAGGCCTGGGCTTTATGTGCCTGGTTCGAATAATAACGAATGGATCCGTATCTTGGTTTTCAAGGGACGTGATAATCACTCTGGATTTGCCCCTTACAAGAACAAGAATCCCACTATTGAAGCTGCTTGGCGTGCAGCTGAAAGTGAGATAGTAAGGGGCAAAGGAGAGGTTACTGCACGCCTTGTCTGCTATCCTAATGGAGTTTCGGAGAAGCGTACTGGAGACATCTCTCTCTACAAGCCTATTCTTGTAGGAGGAGATGGTGCTGGTGCACGGTTCAAGTCATCTACCCGTACCTTTGCAGATGAAGACAACTACTACATCTTTGGATCAAAGAAAGTCCAAAAGGATCGCCTCCAGAGAGAAAATGTGATGGCTTCATTCAATGCATCAATTCGCATAGGTCTTACTCCTGAGGCTGTTAACGACACTCTTGCCCGGACATCTTGGCAGGATTCGGATGGTGTTATTCACTGTATGACACCTATTTCCTTCTGCCCAATCAAGGATCATGTCTATGTTGCTGAGATGCGAGGGCGCTGGGCATGGATAGTTGTGCGAAGTACCAAGTACTTCATCTTCCAGAGTAAGAGCGAGATTAGAAAGAAACAACAGGCTCATATAGAAGGAACTACTCGGTACGTGTTTAGTTTCTGTCTTTAGAGCAGTGCTTATATTTTGAGTTTGTCTTATAGGAAATCGAAGAGAGGAAAACCAAAAGAGTTATCTTTCCAACCCATTTCACGCTCTCCTTCCCCATCTTTCAATCCTCTACAGGGAGATGCTCCAGTAGCATCTACTTCATCTTTAGATTCTCCGGAACCTGATACTCCAGTGGCCTCTACTTTATTGAAGCGCAAGCGTGGCAAGCAAATATCCTCTCTTGCAACTGATAATTTATCGAATCCAGACTTCCAGCTACCAATCACAATAAACGACTTGGACGACAACATCGATAGAACAACTCCAAACATCTCACATAGTCCACTATCTCTATTTGCCCACGAGCTATTCTCTAAAGCCTGCATTATCTCTGATATTCAGGAGCTCAACCACATCTTAAACTATCTCAAAACAGGAAGCTCTTTCTCTGACAATGCTATCAAAACACTACAAACACTTCATAGCTCTGGACGATCAACCAATCATACTTCGGCCTTGTCAGTTCTTACCTCATATTCTTCTACAATCAACATTCTGTCCTCCATTCCAATGGTCTCAGGATCTCAGAAGATTGTTGATCTTGCTGTTTTCTCGCATATCACCCGCTGCATACTCCATATCTACAATTGGTATCAAGACGATGGTCAGATAATCATTGACTCTATACTTGATCATCTTCAAAGCCAAGTATCAAATGCTAGTGCTTGCTCATTAGCCTCTACGGATGTACTTTATCCATATCTCCATATTTATCTCCATATCCGCAATTACGTCCTTGGGGCAAGGCCATCGAAGAAGAAGCCAAGGAAGATGTCTCTTATCCTCTATCCCCAGCCAATCTCTCTTCTAGATGCTGTAAAATCTCTTCTAGGATATGTCCCATCTCATGATATGCTTTCCTACCCAACTCCTTCCCGCCGACTAGTAGGAGACGCTTGCATTGGATTGTGCTTTATCCAATATGTTGGACGTCTTCTTGCACAGAAGCCTCTTCTAGAAATAGAAGATCGTATGGGTTGGAAAACACAGAATCAGTCTTGGAGTGCTTTAATGGATAGGATGCTTGTTCGTGGAGCACTCCTTACTGTTCTTCTCCAGGCTGCAGATCAGGAGGAAGGCATCCTTCTTTCTCTTCGTCTCAAATCAATTCTCCACCACCCATGCTCTATTTTTGATGGCAATAGCTGGAATCACGTCGCTACTGTTGCAAAAAGCCTCCGAACTCATGGACTGTTATGCTTTCGCAATGCTTTGGAATTTGCCACTGCTGCTTTTGCTGCATGTCCCTTGCTTCTTCTGCTTGCTAAACAGTATCATAGCAAGATCCATCTCGTTATCAACTATCTTGTTAATCCAAACAAAGTTACTTCGGACACCTTCCAGCAAATTATAGTTGAAGGCAAGTTTTACTATTGGATACCCTTATTCTTTATATTGACAAGGGTTATAATATACTAGGATCTCAATCAAGCTTCTTTCACAAGTATCAGCTTTTTGTTGTTGTGCTGGAAGAGTCTATCCGTGTATCTCAGAAAAAGACACCTCTCGATACATCATTATCAGCTATTGTTCAAGGACTTCACCCAACAAAATCCACTGATCATCATCCTATCTATGTTGGTCAATACAAGGACCCGTTTCATATAGAAGCTCTACGCTTTTCTGGTAGCTACTCAAAGCTATTAGCCAAACATCTTTCCCTCGATATTCTTCAGGGTCCACAGGGAGCTTGCCATCTTGCCATGTGGATGATTACAGGCCAAGGATACAAGACTATACCATTCCTAAATCTCTTACCTGCTGGAAAGTTCCATTTTACCAATCTTGATCAAGCAGTTCGCTTTTTCTGGTCTCGCCGAACTTATCCAATCAGCAATATGAGTGTCTGGGGCACTCCAAACAAATACCTAGGGTTTTCACTACCAGAATCACCAGATGATGCACGCAATGTCATCTATGCCAAGCTTTCTCCCTGCTGGTCTGCTTCTCTTGCTGACAAGTGGACTAGCTTGCTGGCTAATAATCGACCACTATCTTGGGCAAAGGTTCACCACTTTATTTCTTCCTCCAAAATCCCGGGACTTGGTAGTGGGCTTACTGCTATGCATTTTGTGCATAATGTACGCTATTTTGGTCTTTGTCAATCTGCTACTCTGGAAGATATCCAGAAGATCCTTGATCCTAGTGCCCTCGACAAAGGTGCAGCTAAGGGTTTGCAGATTCTTGGATACAATCATCAAGGAAACAAGACAGCTCTTCAAGAAAACTTTGCTGATTTCCATACTGCACTCTCAAGTGTACTTGGTGATAATCTCAAGAAGCAAATTATGTTCTGTCCAGGTGTAACTGAGAACCTTCTTTGCAAATTATTGCGGATTAATCGAGAATGGAATAATATTTATAGTAAGTCTAACTACTCTTACTCTTCTTTAATATCAAATGAATTTGTATCTTAGCTATGAACAACTTGGAACATACAGCAGCTCGTATTTTTATGGAGCATGGAAAAGACATAATTCAAACATTGTCTACTTAGTTGTATTTTATCAGTCTATGTATTCTAGTCAATATGCATATCTTTCATCTTTTTACGGAGATCATCATCTTCTTGATAGCCCCGACGACGAACATGGCCTGTCTGTTCAACTCTTGAGCTGAGATGATACTGCTTCTCTAGACTTTTTGCAATAAGAGCCTGCAATATTTCATTGAAATATAGTCTCTACACAATCTGGACAGACATACCTTGGATAGTGATTGATCTAGAATGGTCAAACCTCGAAGAATACACTTTATTTGAGGATCTTGCTTGTGCCGGGATACACATATAAAAGCAACATGTGCTTCTACAAGATCTCCTATATTGAACAAAGCAGGTGGGATGCTTGGATAACTTGATAAAAAACCTGTTTATCAAACAGCAAATGACTGAATAGTATATACACTCACATAGATGGAGAGTCCGGTACTGACTCCTTCCGGTAGTAATCAACCACATTATCACTAGTGTAGCCCAGCTTATCGCAGTTGTAACGCTGGAGAGTCCTATCAGGATCTACTTCCTTTGAAAAAGGAATCGGGGAGGAAACAGTATGTTTTCCAAGATGTTTGAAGTAGCGCTGTGATACATGAACTGATGGAAAGCCTCCAATAGACAAGACTTCTATGCCCTGTATATTTTGATTGCCAATATATTGTCGGAAAAGTCCACCGATATAAGCTATATTCATCGCAATATCTGAAAATTCGGGAGCACCGTATCCAGTTAACAATATAGACTGCTCCAAGTACTCGGGCTTCTTTCTAGAATCCAATAAGTTTCAATAGCCAACAATATGATATTACTTACATGGTTCGTGTTCCGCGTATGGGTGGTAGATTTTTCTTAATCAGGATTCCTGGAAACCGTAATGTAGCTTCCGTTATAGTGTTTCCATCATCCATCACAAGCCGCCAGATTCTGGAAGAGCCTTCTTCTGTAATAGACATCATATTTGTATTCAAATGATTCTGAAATCTCTTATTAATTGATAGTTTGAGCATAAAATATAGAATTGTTATTACCTTTTTGAACAAATAAAGTTGGAGCTCTTCAGGTCCTTCAGCGACATGTTGAAGAATACAACCAGTTACTAGACTTTCTACAATACAATTAATATTAACCAACAGCATATAAATAGGAATTCATACTAGCTACTTCGGGATCCAAGTCGCTATCCATTCTTGTGAATAGATATTCAATTTGCAGTCACATGCATTATTTATCTTGATAGCCCCGTGATCATATAACTTTCAAAGTCCGACAATTTCTTATATTTAAAGGCTTGTACTTACTCTTTTTATCCTTATTCTCTTCCACCATCATGGCTGGAGCAAAAAGAGGATCTAGAAAGTAAGTTTTCTACAATATCTTCTTAACTATCTTTGATTTATCTACTTTATTTTGAGACCACTACCAAAGAGGAAAGTATCTCCGAAGAAGTAAGATATATGTGTTTTGTATTACTTGTTTTGGTACTTATTTCCTTTATAGGTCTCAGCCCGAACAGCCAAGGTATGTCATTGTTTATCATTTGTTTTATTGTCTTCTATTTATGTCTGTGCCTATAGTACTCCACGTCGGTCTGCCCGTAGTAAACGGGGAAGGAAATCTGCAGAGTTATCTGATACTGAGGTTCCTCCTGCTAAAAGAGCAAAGCCTAATGTGTCTTCTAAGAAGGTTAAAGCAGTGGAGATCAAGTGTGTGATTCAATTCTATCTGATACTATAGTTAGCTAATAAACCACCAGAGTACAAACTAAGAACAACAAGAAGAAGAAAAGAGAAGCAACACCTTCAGAACAAGATGATGCATCTGTCACCACTGTGGATACAGAAGAGGCTACAGCTGAGGATATTGAGAGCAGTGAGGGTGAAGTTGTTGAAGACGAGGATGACAAGTGAGTCCTTCATTATTTTATTATATCTCTATTGCTTATATGCAGCTATGAATCTGATTTTGTTGTTAGAGAGAATGTAGAACTGGATCATGAAGACTATGATGGCTCTGAAGAAGAGTCCGATGAAGAAGATGAGGAGAATTCAGAGGATGGAAGTGAGAATACTGATGGAGCTGAAGGGGAAAGTGGAGACTCTGGCAATGAAGAGAGTCAAGAAGAGGAGATGGGTACTCCTACTCATCAGTGAGTAAGCTAATATACCAATTGTTTCTGTTCTCTAACCTGATTTATTTAGTAAACATTCTACCAAGAGTACTCAGAAGACTTCAGATCACAAGAAGAAACCTGTTGGGACTAGTAATAAAGGGAAAGAAAAGGACAAGGTTTCCAAGTAAGCAACTTGAATTTATCTTAACTTGTATAGCACTTATCTATTATTTAGAACCAAGTCTCAAGTACCTAAGAGCAAGGCTACAGAGAAGCTTCAAGTCTCCAAAAGCAAGGCCATAGAGAAGAAGCTTCAGAAGGCTGCCAAGTAAAATACTACCTTTGTTATTAAGATGTTTTTGTTTTGAATCTAATAACTTCTTTTATGTCTTGTAGGGATGAGAACATTGTGTTCATGGAGGATATTCCAACCAGTCCTCCTGGATTCAAGTTAGCATTCAGTCTCTGAACCTAATAAACTCTGTTACTAAGACAACTTCTCTAGATATCGCATTGTTCAGAAATGTGAGGTTCTAGAGTGGTATAAGGTCAACGACCCCAATGCCATTTCCAAATTACTTCTATCTCAGTATTTGAAAGCCCCAGCACTTCCATAGTACGTGTTTTTCTTCCATCAAGACTAACTACTCCTGGACTTATCTCTCTATATAGTGCCTATGTTCCTACAAGCTTTTCAAAAGATGATTCTGTACTTGGTGGTGATGTGATTTATGACCAATGGACTGTTTCTTTCAAGGAAGCAAACCTGTAAGTGTCTAGCTCTATCATACCATTCATTGACCTTATACATTGGCTAGTCAATATGGTCTACAGTTCTTTGACTGGGACAAACACAGCAACTTTGTCAATCTTTCCCGTATCGATCCATGTCACCTGAATTGGTTTAAGCAAGAGAGTCCTTCAGGAATCAACAAGTTTATTTCTCTTGCTACTAGTACTTCACGGCCAGCGATATGTGTTTCTATGATTTGCATCCGGGATAGTCACTTGGATACTGCTTTGCGGGTAGAGTATGCCAGAAAGGATAAAGTATCTTGGATACGCAATGTCATGGGTAAGATTTCTTTTGGTCATTCTTGGCAGAGGGTCTAACATCTCTAGGTTATTTTCACTCGGTTGAACGTACTCGTCTTGAGCAAGTCATTGGGATTGCTGTGGGAGGAAACTTTGCAGGCCCTGGTTTGAGTAACAATGCATTCCAGTTTAGTACCCGGCAGGGAGAGCCTGGTAAGGGCCCAGTTGATCAAGGTCAGTTTATTATATCTAGTGGCACTATAATATAGACTAACCTGTTTCTCAAAGATGCATTCCATAACTTCACCAAGACAGAAAGGGGTGCCAAGTTTGCAAGTCCTAAAAAAGGCCGATCAACTGCTGGGTTTGGATCTTACAATCCTCGCTCTCTTGGGATTGATGATATTGGTAAGTTTTGTGTTACTTTTGTATATTTATGGATCTAATACTTGGTTGTTAGTTCCTGTATATGATATGACTGAAGGTCATAATCTTACCATGCCTGCTGCCCTTGACAACCTCGATTCATTGCCCCATTGGCCTTCCAACGAGCCTCCTGATGATAGCATGTGTGCTGTAGGTTATACAGTGTCTGAATATAGAGGACACGGGCAAGCATATCCCCTTTTTAACTTCAATATTCTTTGGCTTGGGGTTGTATTTGGTAAGAAGTACGTCTTTCTGTTAGATTAACATATTCTAAAATGGTTTGCTAACAGGAGATAATTTTGGAACCTCTCCTATTACTACTTTGTCTTCTGCTCACCCTTCTTCTCCTGGTCCTTCCAAACCGCACTCTTCCAAACCTCGCCCTTCTAAATCTGGCTCCTCCAAATCTGCTCATAAACAAAAGTAATGGACCTGAGCGTAGACTTTTTATGTTTCATTCTGATGATGACTATCCTATGGCACACAACCGATCTATGGCTCTTGTTGATTAGTATCGGACTATCTGTTTCTTTGTCTCTCTTTCTATAAAGTACAAAAACTTGGCAGTTCTCATTTCATCCTCTCTTTTGTTTTTAAAACACAAAATATATACATTTTTCTCTTCTCTGTCTGTGACCGTGGAGATACGGAACAATTTTTGCTTGCCTGTTTTACCCGTGTCTTGACCAACCATGTTGATACTATCCAACTTATATTTGATCTACTATGTCTGCCCTCCGTGTCCGTATGGAATCTCTCTATACCCTATTTCCTATTCTTCAACTGCCTGTTGAGCTACAGGTCCATATCATTGGATTTGTTCTGCCCATGTTTGCCTTCTCAATTACTGGAAACACAATCGGAGACTCGCTTCGTCAACGACATCTACGACGTACTGCTTTGACTCTCTCATTGGTCTGTCGTCTATGGCATCTTCTGGTTCAGATACAGCTCTACAATAGTGTTGTTTTCTATACACCTGATCATCTCTACTCATTCTTGGAGTTTGTTAGCAGTCGTCGGATTGTTGCTACCTATGTTAAGCATATTAGCTTTCCAGCCTCGTTTTACCGCAGTTACTATGACCTGCTACCTCAAGACGGTCTTGTATATGAAGGTCCATTGACGGCTGAAGAGGAGAGAGAATTGGCGGATATGCAGAGCAATGAAATCGATGTAGCACCAGACTTGGATAGCAATCCAGATTCTGAACTAGGATTGTTAGAGGATGATGAGCCATGGACAACCAGGGATACAGACAGTGATATTTATCTGGTCCAACGCTCTCTTCTTGAGCCGTATGAGGTTGTATCAAGAAATCTGGCATGTGTTCTTCAGGTACGTTCCCGTAGTCTGTAACAGGGAGGTTTTCTAATATTTTACTGTAGATATGCACATCTCTTCAACGCATTGATGCCATAAACAGCATCTATCCCCCCCTAGCCTTCCACCTCCCAACTACACTCACCTTTTCTTCTATCCGCATTCTCAAACTAAGTGANTGTCGGAATCTATTCCCTCGATACTGCTGCCTTCCCTTTGCCCTTCATTCAATTTCCACGCCTCACTCGTCTTACGTTGCATATTGCTTGCTCCATTCGGTATACTTCTGCAGATCCTGATATTCTGCTTCCATGGATTACAATGTCCCGGATCATCCAGGCAATGCAGTACCCGCTGCTGACAGAGCTCTCTGTTGTCTATGGTAGCTCTCCTTTCGAGAACCGTCTTGGCATATGGAGAGAGGTGATAACCATTCTATGTCATATCAGTGAAGGCTCTCCTCAACTGCACAAACTTGCCTGGAAGGGAGCATATGGAGATATCTCTATGTCCACAGCTAACCATTTACAAGACGTTCTGGACCTGTTTCCAGCCTTGACCCATTTGGTCATTTCTATGGAATCATTGGTTGTTACTCCAGTTCTCACCAGTTATCGCCATTCTCTAATCACATACATTGATATCATTGGCTTCCCCCCAGCCTCATACTTCAATGCTCCCTGCCGTATATCTGGCCCCCATCTGGTTTTTCTTGATGTCCGCAGTATGGCTAGCCTCTCCCGTGTACGTGTCGTTACCGAGGGTGTTGCTATGCTGGATGGCACCTGGGGATCAGTTGATTACTTTGCAGATCCCAATGCCCGTTTGACATTAGGATATAGCAATGTCGACTCGGTCATCTACATGGAGAAGTTTGGTATTATCAGCCGTCTGCAGGATCCTATTGTTATACAATCTCCTACCACCAGTGAAGGGAATGCCTGTGACGTTCACTGCAGGATTGAGGGTGGCTTTGTTGGCTATATTTAGTAGAGGAGTCCGAGAATAACTTGACTTGGCTTGGAATCTGTCTCTTTATAGTCTGTATACTTTTGGGTATTATGTAATTATTAATCGCAGGTTGTAAAATAATAATGGTTGTAGACTCTACTCTTGTACAGATAGGGATTTGCCAACCTTGTCAGCAACATCATCCATCTGGGTATCTGACTCGCTTACCAACTTGTACGTTGGTTAGATCTGCAAGTACAAGTGTCCGCTTTAGCCTTCGCGGGACTTTATCTGATCCACAAATATATATATGTCCAGCCATGGCCACCTATATATCCTATTAGTAGAGATTTTATATAGAGTGCATCTTTCACCTACACTAGTAAACTCTGAACTAATCAGTCTATAAACTACAAAAACTTACCAGTTTATATTTATATTCTATTTTCTCTGTTCTTTTTAAAACACAAAATATATACATCTCTCTCTATCTTGTGCTTTCGTTATAACATAATGTGACTAAGCATCACTGATACCAAATGATAATTGTGTCTGTGATATCTCTTTGAAACCATCATGTATCAATTCTCTACCAGGCCTATCTTTCTGTTAACAGGGATTGTACTCTCCTTGCTAGTATGGTCAAATCTATACCATTTTTACCACTTGAGCAACCATAATGTTGCTTATATAACTACTCCAACTCAATTTTTGTCTTTGGATATGCCAGTTAGTCTCTATACTATATTGGCTGAGCATGAATGGAGCTCTAAAGAAATAAAATCCATAACTGAGCATGCATGGAGCTCTAAAGAAATAAAATCCATAATTGAGCATATACAGAGCTCTAAAGAACAATTATCTAATTTATCTGAAACTAGCTCATCTTTGAGCTTTGATGTTTTGGTTAAGCAAACATCTAAAGCATACACTAACTCTCAAGAGCAACATCCTAGTAAATGTTGTAATAAAGATATGAACAGAACCATTTGTTGCCAGTGGTTTGGATTTGTCGCTGGATGGCATCCAAAGGTTTATGTTATAGTTGCAGCAATACAGACTAGGCAGTCTCAATACAGGGCCCATGACTTTAATATCTATGCTTCAATGTCTTTGCTAAACTTTTGTCGGCAACATTTTCTCTGTATTCACACTCATACCCAACAAATTAGTCTTATACAGGCATTGAAGTATTGTTGCTACAAGAGCAGAGAAGATATTAGCAGATATATCAAACTGTTAATTAATAACAGGGGTAATCTTGCTTCCTTTCTAATATCCTGCTATCTCTTAGGATTTTTAGAGAATATATACATTGAAGATAGTGCAAAACTTTTTGGGTTATTCTACATTCAAATAAATACTACTGTGAAAATTACACAACTCTTACCTTACCTTTTCTTATACAGATATAGATCCCAGTCTTCAGAATTTACATCTTGTTATACTTCTAGTCTTCGTTGTGGCGGTGGAGACTATATATCACTCAAAACACTTCTTAARTATATTGTAATTCCTTCACCTCTTGAGAAACTGCCTGAAACCACTAGTTTCCAAGCTTTCACATGCAAGCCGATTGGCTCAGAGGACTATGCCCCAGAATCTCCTTTTCTAACTTGCCGACTTCCTGATAACCCTGATGATATTGCAAAACTACCAAGGAAAATCATTAATCTTGCTTGTTTATTTCATAAGATAAACTGTAATACAAAGGCTCCAAATAGTACTTTAATTGCAAATATTTTGGCTCATACCTGTCATACTACATGTCCTGAAATAGTTGTTGTCTATCAAATAGTATCCAACAAGTCTAAATTCCAAAAATACAGGGAAAATATCAAGAAAAAAAACAATAATAACTATAAGACAGTAACAGATAAAGTTAGATATGCCAAGGATACAAGAAAGAAAGAAACAGCCTTTCCTCCTCATCCTTTATTGCCATCTGATATGAGAAGAATTGTTCAAAACTTTTGTAATGCAACTAAACCTGAGATTTTTGAAGAAACAGGTTGTGGTGTTTGTGGTACTTTATGTTCTCTTAATGACTCGTATTCTATCAAAGAGATTGAAGCTGAACATTTTGACCTACTAGTCAATCCATCAGCAACACGCACTGAGAGAACATCCATTGAAGATGATGTTATGCACTTAACTTCTCCAATTCTAGCATCAAATTGCCACAAAGTGTGTGATTCTTGCTTTAACAGTCTGCAGAAAGGATTTACACCAAAGATGGCTCTATGTAATGGACTGTGGCTTGGAGAAATCCCAGTTGAACTTCAGAACCTAAGCTTTGCTGAAAAGCTTCTAATTTCACGTATTCGACATAGTCGCTGTGTTGTTAAAGTTGCTTCCGGACGACTTAGGATGCGCGCAAATGTGATTTCTTTTGCAAACCCTATCACCAAGGTTTATAATGAGCTTCCTCCTCCACGCTATGACCTTGAAGAAATGCTTGCCTTTATGTATACTGGCCCGTGTCAGCCAACAAAAGAGGATCTTGATCGGACACCCCTTCTAGTTCGTCGTAATAAGGTTAAAATTGCTCTTGACTGGCTTAAACTTAACCATAGTGCATATCATGATATTAATATCTCTGACGAGAACTTGCACACATATGATGAGTCTTCAGTGCCTGTAGGCTATGACTATGAAAATATCTATGAAAACAAGAATGCTCTTAATTCAGCAGTTTATGAAAATGAAGATGAAGAAGGTTCTCTTTCTGGACCCTGTCCGTTTACAGTTCAAGGACTTACAAGTGAAGAATTTGAGAAGATGAACATGAGGCAAATCAAAGCACATGCAGTTGAACATCTAACTGCAGGTGGAAAATTCCTATTTATTGGCCAAGATACTAAGCCAGCAGATACATTCAATAATCCAGAGCTATACCCAAGCATGTTTCCTCACTTGTTTCCTTATGGCCTTGGTGGAATCGGAAATACACTTCATGTAGGAAAATTATCAGCACCTGCACATAAGAAACATCTTCTAATGTACTATGATAAACGCTTCCAAATGGATCCATACTTTCCAATGATTGCTTTTAATACAGAACAACTTCGACAGAGTGTTAGAGGTGGATATGTTATAACCAATCGGACTAACTTTGGTAATATAACAAGACGAATGCACAATCTTGATGCTAATGTACTTGGAAATATGATTGACCGCATGAAAGCTGGGGAACATATTAGCCCAAAGACGGAAGAGGAGAAACTCTGCCGACAGGTCATGAATGACCTAGATGCAGTTGCAGGAAAAGTAGATGGCTCTATTACCTCCAAAAAATATATGCGGCAGGAGGTCTGGTCCCTTATCTCACACTTAGGTGCTCCTTCATGGTTTATTACACTCTCGCCTGCTGATGTAAAGCATCCAATCTGTCTCTACTTGGCTGATACCAATGAAAGATTTACTCCTGAACTCAAAGGTGATGATCGTGCATTCCGCTTAATTGCACGGAATCCTGTAGCAGCTGCACGGTTTTTTCATTTTATGGTGGAAGCCTTTATCAAGCATGTTCTTGGAGTAGACTCTGATCATCCTGGTCTATATGGAGAACCTGCAGGCTATTATGGAACTGTAGAGCAGCAGGGACGTCTAACACTTCATCTTCATCTTCTTCTATGGATCAAGTCATGCTTATCACCACAAGAAATTAGAGAAAAGATCATGGACCGTAGCTCAGAGTTCCAGAAAGCAATGATTGAGTATCTAGAAGATGCTTACTGTGGTGAATTTTTCAGAGGTACTACTGACGATGTAAAGGCTAAAATGCAACATAATCTCAAGTTCAACACTGAGTACCAAGACCCTACTCAGACTCTTCCAACTCCACCACCAGCTGAATGTGACTGTAAAGATAAAGAGTGTAAGAAATGTGAAGCATTAGATAAATGGTGTGACTTCTTTGAAGCAGAGACTGATGATCTCCTATACCGCTCAAACCGACATACATGTAAAGGGCTTCCCAAGAAAAAAAAGAAATCTAACACTACTACACCAGCTGAGCTGCCGGAAACTTCTGACAAGTCAAAAAAAGAGGCAGTTCCTAACATTTATAACTCTGGAAAAGCTTGTCTAGATAATCTTGGTAAATGTCGAGCCCGGATGCCCAGAGATGAAGTACCTAATACTCTTGTTGATTTAAAGTCGGGATATCTGAAAATGCGCCACATTTCGAGTCCCTAATTTATTAGGGTACTCGACTGTTACCCCAACTTTTTTTTCCCGACATCTATTCGGACTTTGTGGCGTGTGAACATACATCCTATTTCGGTTTGTCTCTTATGCTACGCCTCATTGGATCATTCATTCTATCTATTTACTGTGCCGTTGTTACTATTATCTGTAATGTAGTAGC
>LBLO01000205.1:0-39454 GCA_004354395.1 Chondrostereum purpureum
AAACCAGATGATCTCAGACCCGGAATGCGCTTCATTGTGTGGGTCCGCGGATCTTCATTGTTAAGTGGGTACTATGCATACTGGGGAGGGCTAGAGAATGAGCTGAAGGACAAGAAACTGTCGGATTACTATCCTGGTCAAGTCGAGCGTGGCACAGGAGGACCGGTCACACCTCCACCCCAAGATGAATGGGCTTGGAGGCTGAACGAGGATGGGGTGGAAATCCGAGGAAACGTTGGTCGGTTTGGTCCCGTAGTAGAATTGATTGCTTGACAAGTATGGGGATTGGAATGGAAATAGTTTTGGGGCCGATGTTCATGTACAAACCGTATTTTTGTAGTATCAATCAAACCGACTCGGACATGAAAGGTGGGGGTGCATCTGACTTGTACATCTATTCGTAAAAGGAGTCCGAGTCAAAGTCAATTCTGTAACCCTCAATCTCATTTCGCTTCGCTTTCCAGATCGCCAACTCCTCCTTCCACGTCTCTACCACTCCTCTTGCCGCCGTGCGATCGTCTTCTGGATAATACCGGACCTTATCAAATGCGATATAATGGCCATCGTCCATATCTGCCAACTTGCACCGTAGCCAGTGCACAAATCCTGGCAACGCGAAGCACGTTCCCGTATCAGCGACGAAAACGTTACCATCGGTGAAGTGATATACTCTATCTCGCATGGATTCTCTTCTTCCAAACGAAAGCCAGGAACAGCTGGTCCCTGTCCCATCCATATCTCCCCATAACGGCAGGCCAGGGGCCTCGTAGTCTATACCATCGGATTCTTCGTTGAAAAAGATAGGATAGAGGGTAGGTGCGTTTGGCTCAGCGACGTGATTCCACCCGAGTGGCCGCTGTGCTCCATCCTCGAAACGATGTCTCAGAGGAAGGCCGGCCCATACAGCAGCAATGGAAACGTGGACAGGCCACTCGAGGATCCACAGACGAAACTCTTCTGGTATGTGTGGGTGCTGTTGTCGGAGGCGGTCGATGTAGGCCTCGCGATCGAAAGGACGAAGATTCTCGAGCACCCACAGCATGCGTTTGTGAACCGACGGGGAGTCGATAGCACACAAGAACAAATCATAGAGAACTCTTCGCGCTGGCGCAATAGAAGCAAGGAGAGATAGTTCTCTCCATCTTGTGCAGACGCACCGAGCGATGATGAAGGTGATGAGAGGAAGATGAGGAAATATTTGGAGAAGCACTTCATTCGGGAGGTCCACAATTTCGGGGGGCATACCACTGCTATGCGTTTGGAAGAAGCCCAAAACAAACGGAATTACACAGTCTTTGCAATGCAGGATTGGTGGTACTCAGTCTACCACGCGAACGTCACATGTAATTCATGATAGAGAAGGAGATTCAAGATAATCGAGGTTATGGGTGGCAGGGCCCGTCCGTCAGCCTTGCTTGATCAAGTTGCAGGCCCTGTGATTTTGCTCTGGAAGATTACAACAGAGAACCGTGGGTATTACGCGGACATCGGTCATTCCTAATCTTCGTTCAATGAGTCTGTATCAAAGATGACCTTTCTTCCTCCTCTGTAGCCCGGCTGCTTGGAGCGCACCAACTCTTCTTCCCAAGTATACTTTACACCTCTATCTTCAGAGTATGTGTCATATGGGTACCACTTGAGACCCGTAAAGGCGACATACATCTCGTCATCCATTGCCGTGATCTGGGAGCGCAGCCACGTTATAAATCCTGGATACGCAAAGCCTGTCTTAGGGTCCCCAAAAACGATGTCACCATCGTTAAAGAGATAGACTGTGTTTCGGGTAGCCTCTTTTCTTGAAAATGAGAGCCAGTAAGAGGAAAGCCCTGTCCCATCATACATGTCTCTCCAAAGCAGAAGACCTGGAACCATACAGATGGTATCATCATATTCGAAAGTGACGGGATCGAAAGTGATGGGATAGAGGATAGGTGCATTCGGCTCAGCGAGGTGATTCCACCCCAGTGGTCTCCGTACCCCATCCTCCTCGGGACGGTGTCCCAGAGGAAGGCCAGGCCACATGGCTGCAATGGAGACATGAGCAGGCCATTCGAGGACCCAGAGCCGAAATTCCTCTGGGATGTATGGGTGCTGTGGCCCAAGACGATTGATATATGCCTCTCGATCAAATGGACGCAGATTTTCGAGTACCCACGGCAGGCTTTTTTGCACCCAAGCGGACTCGATAGCAAACAGAAATAGATCGTAAAGCGCTCTCCGCGCTGGGGGAATGGCAGAGAGAAGAGCCAGCTCCCTCCATTTCTTGCACACGCAGCGAGCGATGGCAAGGGTGGTAAGTGGTAGATGGGGAAATATTTCCAGGAGTAGCTCGTCGGGAATGTTTTCCATGACACTTGGCGGTAGTACTCTAAGATGATATCGGACGAAATTGGCCATTTTTAAATGAGAAAATCGGATGAACGAGCCGATTTTCCAACTCACCGATAGCAATAAGTTGGTCGCGTGATAGTCATCCACCAATCCTCAGTCCGGAACCTTGACTTACTAGAATAGCACCCACAATCCAATGGAAATGGRAACTATGGTTGCCGGATCCYCCCCCCTGTNCTGACTTGACACCTAGTCACTGTTTAGTGTGAGCATCGATTGGGATGTGAGATGACCAACTACAGGGAATTTATATCTCTAGGTTTGCAATTGATTGAGAGAGGTCTTAGTGCAATATATATATACCCAAAAACCAACAAAGTCCCACAGCCGAATCCTTTAAATCGTCGATGGTGGTTGCGCGACTGTCATATGTGCATCAAGTGTGAAGGAATAAGCTAGCATAAAATGACGTGTTTTTATCATTCTTGAGGGTTATTTTCCTTGGTGACAATCGGGGAGGTGGACAAGTCATAACTTCAAAGACGCTGGACCAGAGTGCAAGAGGTGAATAACGGCCCGATTTGGTGCGATAAGCCTTAGATAATCCAACCCATTTTGCCTTCCAACTTTCACCTTGAATCTGCCTTGAATTAACCGTTATTCCGTCGTGAACCCTTCAAGCCAAATAACTTTCGCATCCCAGAAAACATGCCTCAGTCTGAGAGTACCCATAAACAACTCAGGTTGAAACCTGAAGACAATAACCCTAATTCTTCAAGCTTCAATGCTCGCTGAGTTTCTTTAATTGGTTGCTCGACGCTTACATCCCAGAGTTTTCGTCTTCATATGGCAAACACCCCAACCAAATGTGCTTATGACCGCACTTCCCATTTTGCCGCTATTTCCATCCTGCCCCGTAGTCCAATTCTTAGACTCTTTGTTCAACGGACTCAAGGAAAGTGAACGCTATATCTCCTTTCTACCTTCAGCATCTAAGATATCAAGAACTTAAAAGGAAGTATATCATTCTTGAGTTCGACACATAAGCCGCCTTCCTCTTCGGAACCCTTGGTGGATATGAGGGACATACAACGGTCCTGTGATTCCAATACTGACATATGTGGCGTACACTAGGTCCCAGGTTTGTATTGCCCACCATCAACCCTCCAAACGCCATGGTCATCTCACTATCGGTGTGTTTCAATGTACTAATTCTGGTTAGTAGGATGCCTTTCCTGCAAAGTACCAGAGTAACCAGACGTTGAAGATGACTATGAGCGTTTCAGATTTCGCACGTTGCCTCTTCCTCCTACACGTTTTTCACTACTCCGTCCCAGTAATGGCTCCGAGCTCGTGGCAAAATGAAGAGCCTTAAGTATCACCTATAGAAGATTGCACATCGCACTGCATTATCGTAACAGGAATCATCGGAACAACGAAGATCTACAAGATCTACAAGGTCATGATGCTGAGTGGCAGGATTGGCGCCCAAAGGAATCATCTCCTTACTCCAACATCAACTTTCTTTGCTCCCGATGCTGGAGTACGCCGTCAAAGCTACCGTTTCATCTGAGTTGCCTTGAAGTTGAAGGAAGCAAAAAGGATTCCTAGCGAGCCATCTGAGCTGCTTCACTGTGTTGAGGTGAGACCCTGCAGGGCTAGTTTCCTGGGCACGCTCGTGCACCCGATCAATGACGGCTATTCTACCTCTTTTGCCAGTGAAATTGTCGGTTTGTAGGGATTCTCCTAGTAAACCAATTCATGGGTTCTTGTTTCGAAACCAACGTCCACATCGCATATTGTGGATCTCCGCCAAAACATAGACTGAGGCTGCATTCAATCAAAATGAATCCATCAAACCTTCGACATCCCTTGATGAANGGCGCGCSCTTGATATGCATGAATGTGAGCCCCAAGGCAATGTACCCTTNCCTATCTCGCCTATAAAAGCATGGATATCCTGAAGTTCTGCTCTTAACAACTCAACTGTTCTTTCGTGCTGATACTGAGATGGCGACCCCGCTTACAGAGAGTGAAAGTGCTCTTCTACGCTCCAATGGGGAGTTTATCATGAAGAACGTCATCTCATATCTATCGGAGACAATGTTCTGGGGTACGCTTTTCTTTCTTCTGTCGACAGCTTCTCTTGCTAACACTCAGTCTCCTTGACAGGAATTTACCTTGTAGCAGCATGGTTTGCTGTTCATACTCTAAGGTAAAGATTCCGACCTGTTGTGAACCCACGATCCTTCATACTCATGCAACATACCTTCAGAAAAAACGGTATTCGAAACTCGAAGCCACGTATGGTTCTCCTCGCAGTGACTCTCGTGATGTTTGCCATCTCGTCCACCATCTTAGCACTAGAGCTATACGCCTTTTTCGTCCAAGTCAAACATATCCACTTGACGGACACGTTAGTGGGCCAAACGATCGTAGATAAGATTGCCCCGACGTTACCTGAGGCATTCAAAGCTGGTTATGCCCTGTACCTTCTTTTCGGGTTTGAGGTAGATTTCTTTCGCGTCCACAGATCTAGATTGTTAACTGACCTAGTATGTCTTAGTTCCTACTAGGAGACGCTGTTGTAATCTGGAGGACATGGGTGCTATGGCAAGATCAGCGTTTTGCAACAATCGTTCCATTCACACTATGGGCTGGATCTTTTGGTGGGCGGAGACCACCTTGTATCGGAATCTACAGTTCGTGCTAACGATGTTCCTTACCACAGGCACCTGGATTGCTTGGTCTATAGTTGCCGGTGCATACGACTGGACAGAGGACTTTGAGGAACACGGAAGTGTCTCCTTCAACCTAGATATTGCGAATACAACGTTGTCCATCGCGACGAACCTAGCGTCTACTCTCATGATCGGATGGAAAGCTTGGTATGTACACCAAAGTTACAAGCATGTTTCGCCGGTTTCTCATTTGGGTGTTCTCCAGGGAGCATAGACGTGCATTACATGATGGCTTCGGTGACACAAAGACCAAGATGAGCCCAGTAGAGCGCGTCTTAGCGCTGCTAGTGGAATCTGGCCTGCTGTATCTTTTCACCTGGGTATACTGCTCAACACAGCTCATCGTTGTTTTCGTGACCCCATCCTGACCTACCCTTTTTTTAGGCTTTGCAAATGCCGAGATACGCAACTTTCGATTATGGCGGCACTTTCATTGTGTTCTCGACCTTTGGATGCGTGGGGAATCAGGTTGTCGTAAGTACCCTTTGTTCTTCAACAGGTTGTGTATATCTGAGATGTATGTTATAGGGTCTCTATCCGACGCTGATCATCATCCTCGTCGAGTTGAACAGATCAATTGGAGATTCGTTCTTAGGATCGGAGAGAGTGAGAACTATGACTGCGCTGCAATTCAACTCCAATGTAGTGAGAGGGCGAGGGATTGACATCGAAACAGCGTCTCGTGGAGCTCCTCTTGACATAACAACCTCTACAAGTTCCGAGAACTCCAGTCAAATGAGAGAAATACAGGGAGAGAAAGAGACTTGAAGTTATCCTCCTTTCTACTCAAATATTGTACAACTATCTACATACTTATTTGCCCTCTCCAGGTCGACTTAAAGGTTTACTTTTATATATGGCTGATTAATTAATCATACTAAGTAATCCACATCTTCCTACCGGTATATGATTTTAATCAAGAGTTGAAGTGTGGGACGTTATTGGCATGAGGCTAATGAAGTTGTATGACACACTGGATCCAAAGATAGACTAAGAAAGTCGAAACGCCACATTTGCTTCCCCATGTGACCGTGTACTCTGACTCTGAGCATCAACGCGACGAGCACAGCCATCGTTCCTCTTGAACTTGAACCGCAATGTGCCCTATCCCAATTGAACTTTTGACTACTTCCCCCGAACGGTTTAATGAACTACTGAAGCCTTACTTTTTTATGAACCCCAACTCCTACTGGAGGCCGAGAACTGTGTGTGGTCTTGATACACATGGTTTGCCACCCTTCACTCATGTTGGCCATTTCTTAGCTGAGGACAGTGGAGTTCCTCCTGGGAATGTCTCCAGGAGAAATCGAGTTGGATGACTTTGATTATGCAATGTATTGCAAGTGATATTCTCCCTTGTAACTACTTTCGGTTGCTGATTGATTCTAGTACAACCCGACATAGCAGAACTTATGAAACACATGGACGTTGTACTACTTCCAACTCTTGATGTCCTCCGTGCAGTGCGTGATTTTATCCAACACAACTTCTCTTCAGATGCTTCCTCAAGACTCTACTACGCCAATGTGAGYTGTTCGACTTCCATGGCAATACTACGGCCTCTTAATTTTCATTTYCATTAGGCTCTTCCTATACAAGAATACGAATACTCGTTCCTTCCGTTATCACACCCTGGACCATTTCTTGTATCCAGTTCTACCGATGTCTTCGACGAGTATAAACCACCTTATTCGACGACGCTGCCAACTTTCAAGTCCTCAGCTCACCCCATCTTCGTATGTTACCACTCAGCTGTAAGCGTTGTCCGAGCGAAATCAGGAGTCCCAGCAGAAATCACGGCTGTCTTTGATGACATTCTCGCTGCGGACTGCCGGTTCAAACTTCCCCCAGATTTTGTGGTGCCCAYTATGCAGGACATCAACACCAGTCCCCGTGCGAATGTCCCGGATGTGGTACAAGAAGATTGTTTAGAGAACGGCGGGAGATTACCTGCCCTCACCCATGACTTGGGCTCCCCTTCTTCTACTGCAAGTCCTACCGGGTCGCCCTCCCTAACACTAGCAGGTTATATATGGCACAGTGCGGAACGGGTGCGCACTTGGAAGGAGAACCAACTCTCCCCCGACGCGTCTTTGGAATACGACGTGGCCAATGATAGCCAAGTGGTGGACTACCGGAATGACGGAGAAGTTCCTCGAGATCCTCATGATGCACTACGCCGTAAGGATCCGGTTTGGGTCGACCACAAGGATGAACGGAGGCTGCTCTGTGCAGAGGATTGGGTGATACTTTACCAACGCGACGAGTTCGAGGTTCGAGAGATTTGAACCTCGCTCTCTCTTTGGTGGTGATAATCGTTGCTTTCCCCTCGCTTTCTTACTGGGAGATTAACTCGGATTTCAGCATCTAAAACTTCTATAGATTGATACGTATTGTTTCTAATTCATTGTATCATACCTCCATGTAGCATAGTCTCAGATCCCTGTACAACAAACAATCAGCGTATCTGTTTGGCCCGGCGTTCTCTTTGCCACTCAGTACATCAACCTCGATGTCGAGAGTGGTCTCGGAGGCGCCACAGCGCTTTGAATCTAACGGCCACAAATTATAAGCTCAATCTAGTCTTCCCTAGGCAGGCTCGATAGAAGACAGCCAGCTCAATCTCACTGTATTGCCTGCTCAACCTGGATTCATGAATGAACGATGAAGAATTAAGTTCAGCAAGGACATGCTTTGACGGCTATTTCTTTCCGGAGGAGCTTAAAATACATNNAACAAACTTCTCTGTTTCTAGTCTATCACCCTCATAGAAGAACAAGGCAATCCTCCAGTTTTCACCGAAATTGAGGCGACAATGATTCGAATTCATATCGGACGTTTTATCGATTTGCGTGTGTATTCAATGGTCCACCGGGGATCCGGCCCATAAGTACACAATAGCTGTGCTATGCAAATCCCTTCGTGACAGACTTCCGTTTTGGCCACACCCTGCATCGCGACTGAGTTTTTATTGCTTTGCTTCACTTATGCTGGCCTCTCGTTTCACAGGTTTACAGGCGCAACTGTTTATCGAAGTAACGTTTTGCATCTGGGCTCTTTAAAGTAGATAGGACTAGCCACCTGTGCGCGGCGATTTCCCTCCGTGGGCGTTCGAAGTTATAATTGTGATCGTTTCATCGCATTCGAATTCCCAAGTCAAGCTTCAGCGGTCCGAAATACAACCACTTGACCTGGCAGGAGCATCTGCTTTATGGTCCCGTTGCAGGATCATGGCTTCCATACCTCATGGATGGAAGTAATCCTCGTCATTTTGCAATATTTTGTGTGATCCCATTACCACTAACCTAACCGATACTTCCGTTGGCAGGAGGAAGCAAATCTGGCCTAGAACTATCTAGTGTCTCTTTGTTTGCCTATATAAGAGGCTTGCTAACTTCAAATACTCCTCACTGACAAGATGGTTCACAGGTATCATCTGCTTCTCCTCACCCATCCTCGTCTTCCTTACTGACCTCTTTGCTCTTAGTGTCATTCGTAGTCTTGCCTTTCTGGTAGCTTTGACGTTGGTTCCTGCTATCGACGCTGTCACTGTCGTCCCGAAGTCGTCGTTCAACTCGGTTGCAGATTTCGAAAAGGAGTATAACTACTTCTACCCTTGGGGTACGGACCACAATGGAAGTAAGTATAGTATATGCTTTAGCTGGGTGTAATCTTCTGAACACAATTTCTGGCCAAGGTGGTCGTATGGCCAGGAGTAACATCAACGTTGCTTCGGGAACTCTGACCCTCAGTGCAACTCCTACCTCCAATCCATCTCCCCCAACCAGTGCGGCCAACCCGCACCCTGCAATTCATTACGCGAGGTAAATCCATCTATCCCAAGCAGAGTTCATATGACTAAATTATGGGATTATTCCAGTGGTGCGGTTCATGCGAAAGAACATATCACGGTCACCGCAGGAAACAGCTACTCTGTGTACGGTGAATTCAGCGCTCCCACTGCTAAAGGAACCTGGCCTGCGTTCTGGTAAGAGACGTGTCGCTCTACTCAGCAGACTGACCTGACGCACGCCCCCTTCCAGGCTTACAGTAAGTTTTCGATGTTTTCAATCGCCGGAAGAGGTTCGCTGAGAAGTCGTGCTTTAGGCTGTGAACGGGTGGCCTCCAGAGGTCGACATCGGAGAGTGGAAGGGGACAGCAAACAATTGGTTCAATGTTCGCTTCTCTTCTCTACCATATGACTTATTGTACTGATATGTTCTCTGTTTAGACCTTTAATACATCTTCGTCGGTGAAATCCAACCTTGTAGCCTGGCCAACTGACCTCTCGTTCCATTCTATCCGAGCCGACCTCACTGCTGTCGGAAACAATGTGAAGATTGACTTCTACATGGACAACCAGTTCAAAGTTACGCAATACGGTGCTGGTTTTACTGGTAAACCTTTGTGGTTGTGCGTATATTCTATCTCGACAGTCTGTCATACGAGCTAATTCGCCTTCGTTCCATCGTAGGATCATCAACTTGCAGGTATACCTTGATACAATCCAGTTAAATCTCTATGCAAAAGACTAATCCATCCCCTCTTTTTTTACCAGATGGAAGGAAGCTCTGGGAGCCCAGGACCTACCGGCACCACTACGTACAGGATCCGGAATGTCGAAGTGACTAGAACTGGATCTTGAGGGTGTAGCCCATACACGAATATGTAATTTCCCTCCCTTGTGTTTCTTTCACGTATAAATTGAGAATTATCGTGCTACTTATACACTTCCCCTCTACTTCTATTTATTGCGATTAATACACGTGACCGTGATTTATTCCATCAACGCGACGAGCACAGCCCTGCAGTTCCTTTGACCTCCGTTTCCTTGTCTGCTTACCACAAGGCTTCATCTTACTGGAGACTTTCCCCTCCAAACCCATTGGAGTCTCCTGACCAAGAATACGATGCCTCATTACTTACGCTATCCGGACCGATTTTTCTTTCCAATGACCTCAACGGCTTCGACGAGCTTCTTATTGGACACTTCCGACCCTCTGAAAGCTTCATGTGCTTCTGCTAGACATCAACTGTAGTTCGCGCCAATCGGGCCCTCAGATACGAGTCATTGTCGACGTACATGTGCATTCCTGATTTAAAGCTCCTTCAGACTTCTCATTACCCATGGCACATAGTTTTGGCACGGATTTGCACTTCTGCCTCACATTAGCTACCATAGGATCATTCGTTAGAGCTCGAAGACAATTTGTGACTTGAGATATCCTTCTTCTACTGGTAGTCCTGCTGGATCGTCCTCTAACCAGTTCTTTTCTTATCAGATAGTTCGGAATGGGTGCTTAATGGAAGTAAATCCAACTTTTTGCCTCCACGTCTTCTGAATTTGATGAGTCTAATGATAGCTAGGTTGCAGACTGTCGGAATGCCGAGCTGTTCGAGATCCTCATGATGCACATCCCTAAGAATCCAATCTGGGTCGATCATAAGGACAAACGGCCGCTGCTCTGTGTAGAAGATTAGAGCTCTGTTTACTGGCATCGTGACGAGCTCGAGATCCGATAAAGTCTAAACCTCATTCTCACTCACACTCGGATAGCGATGGTCGTGTCTTCGTTCCCCTCCAAGCTACTTGCTCACCCCAGTGTCCATGTCGATCTTATTGTTATTTTCCCCCAACTCGATGGATTGAATGACTCTCTGATGCCTTCCAATCAACCAGACAAACTCCTCTGAGGCTGCATCTCACGAGCAGCACCATTCTGATGGTAAAACATCGAGTCACCATAGTATTTAGATAGCCTGACAAGCTCTCCACAACACGCATCATGGACGGTGTATGATTGATTAATAGAACAGCGGTAACATACGGATTTGTCCGTGATGATACTTGTGGAGAATCTTCATTGTCCTAGGAATAAGTCTTGGGATACCAAGATGAAAGTCCTTGTAATACACAGGCTGGATGTCGACCCACTGATTTAGGATGACAAGATGTTCGCAACTTAGCTGGGAAACCATCTACCACATAAATCCATTTTATCCAACACCTCAGCCCACAGTTTGTTATAGGTATTGTTTTCGAAAGGTCGATGGTAGAAAGAAGGCAAACGCAGTCGAAGAGCTGTACATGAGAGTCAACATCTAATCCAACTCCAGGAAGAGAAGGGGATTTGACAGGCCGAGGGAACTGAAAAACACGGGGGTGGCTCCTCACACATGACAAAAACAAGTGAGCAGGATGCACTGCTCGTGGACTGGCCAACGTGGGGATCGAACCCAAGACCTTCGCGTTAACATACAAGATATTAGCACGACGCTCTAACCAACTGAGCTAGTCGGCCGATGTTTGGGAAGCTGTCAGAGTCAATGTTAGGGTGGAAGGACCACTCAGTTACTTTAGTATCCACGTTGCGGTAAGCATTTCACTCTGTATTGACTTAACAGCAGCATATGGGCTCTCTTGTTCTGTCCTTCAACAAAGCCTTATCTGGTAAGATTGTGTCTCCCAGAACAATCGCGAGCAGGAGGTCATTTCCAGTTTAGGAATAAACGATCGGAGTGCTGATGCGCTATCAGCGAAATGATTTCCTTGGCACCTCGTGCTGATCAGCGTTTACAGTTGGTGGCGTTTCCCTCGATGTTCTCCCTGGTCGATATAGCACATGTAGCTTGGATGGATATACAAAGTGAGTTACATACACCATAAAAGATAAGGAAGCGCAATTGCTTATCAGAAGTAGGCACTATATCGCTGCGTATTTTAGGTTATACCANTTGTTCAGTCAATTTTTAGATCTCTGTAAGCTTTTCAGAGGGTTTAAACTTGCTACGCTGTGGATCTACATGTTCATCTACATAGATTCACTCATATGTAGTATTGTCTATGTCACGCACTCGACAGGAGTCATCCCTCTAATAATACACCTATTCCTCTGTAAGACTGTAATGTTCCGGAGGATGTCCGTCCGCCTCCCATATCTCCCCATTTGTAGAGATAGTCGCAGGAGCGCGGATCAACACAACGATCGTCAGCTTCAATCGTCAGTTGACTGAGCGCAATCATCCCCAATGCAGAAACTGAAGATCACTCCGTCGATGGTGGAGGAGGAGAAAGGTTTATCCCAACGTCTGCCGACGGTGTAAAGGGTTCAAGCGTGAACGTGAAACAGGCATGAGAGCTTGTTGACCTTAATGTGGCACCTGCTCAGTGAGCTTGTGATCTCCTCCACGTCCACCGCTTGCTTTCACGCGTTATCGTTCACAACGTGGAGTGTCGGTGAACCGAAACGCGCCGTATCCTCAAGGCCATACGCCTTCCCCTCCTTCATGTTGTCCAACTAACCCAGGGGGNTGCACCCTGTAAGTTTCTCGTTTCTTCGGACCGGAACTTTCCCTTGCCCAAAATGTTGTGTTTGGCTTTCCTCATCCAATCCAATCCTATCCCACCTGAGGGAATCCGATAGGCGGTATTTCGGCGACAAGCGACACCGCGGGACCTTGTAAGAGGTCTTGGGGGATGTAAGAAGTAATTGGAAAGGAACGGAATTAAGGACAAGTGCCTTGTAAGAAGTAAACACGTCCCTTGCCTGGTCTTCTCCCTCCCCATCTTCGTCGATCATCCCTTTTGAATTTCTCACTCCAAAGACCCGTTCCTTGTTCTCATTATGTTAAGGAAGACATGACACCCTGGAAAGTAAAGTCCCCTCATTCCACTCAGGCTTACAATGGAGAGATGGAGTAGTGTCGTGTCCGATACAGATAGGTTCCAAGTCGACGGCGCCAAAACGCCAATGAGGATTTTGTAGGTAACCAAATCCAGACAGTAAGAAATAAGAAATAGATAATACTGGTTATACACGTCTAAATCGAGGGATATAAGCACATGGTTGGTTGGAGAGTTTAGGGAGAATCAAAGTCAGTGAAGACAACAATGGGTGGGGATGGGGGTAGATGAGTAAAGAGCAAGAAAGCCGATGAAAGTATGTATAAGAAATAAATAAAAAGAGAAATAATGTGGGTAAAAGAGTAAAAGTAGTAGGAGCAATAATAAGTAAGGGGAGTATAAACGGGAAAATGAAGTTGCGAGTGGAGAGAGAGACGATTTTGTTGTTGCCTATGAAGAGTACAATTGAGGGAGAGAGAGCGACCGATTGCAGTTGAAACGTATAAACAAGTGGTGTTGAATGAAGACGAGTCGTCAATGAGGTGATGCTGAAGGCGAGAGGCGGGGGATTAGCCTACACATTTTGAAGGGAATGCGAATGAAGAGGAAGAAGAAGCGGGGGCAATCTAAAACACAACGATAGCGACGACAAGAACACGAAGAGAAAGAAGGACGTGGCATGTCCGAAGAGAAAAGCCAATGGAACAAAGCAGAGTCCATCTCAAAAGTCGGGAACGAGGGCGTAAAAGGAGTGTGAGGGTCCGTTCAGTAACAGTAAAACAACGCGCGAAAGAATAAGGAGAGTGATAAGTGTCCATACTTGGAGACCAATGAGGGGGAAGTGAGTCCGACGTGTACCAACAAAAGATAGTCCAAAGAGTGGCTTAGTCCATAAGACATGTGCGTAAGAGAGAAAATCCTCGAAGGAAGCCAAGAGTGCAAGAAAGGAGAAAGGGGGACGACGAACAAGGGAACGCTATCGGTNCTGCGAAGAACCGGGCACAGCAATACTAAGTAACGGCGTACCATTGCTCCTCGTCGTATTGCTGATATTTGGCATCGGCAAACGCTGCGGGTGCTGCTGCATATGATGTGGCATCGACCCCATCCCACTCCCGCTCCTTGGCCTACCAACGCCAACGCCAGGCGCAGCAGAACCTTGGTTAGGCCACAGCCCAGGCATCGAGTACAGTGGTGCACTATCGCTCCTTGCCCTGCTCGATTTCTTCTGCTGCGGGGGGTTGAGTGTGATAGAGTGCATAGAATCCACACCGGGCAAGTCCTCATTCGAGAGCCTCTGGCGTTTCCTCCCCGAATGGCCCGACCCATCCTCGCCTGTGCTGTCATCGAAACCGCCAAAATCCATGTTCACCATGTCGGCTGGGGAGTTGGACATGGGGGATGAGTCGTGTCGCCATGCGGAGACGTTCTGAAATGAGTGTTGTCGCGAGAGTGAGCGTTGATGGGGGTGGTGGTGATGTTGGTGGTGCATCTGCTGAGGAAACTCAGTGCTCGTGGGACTCACATGGGGACTTCCCCCNATCGTGTGAAGGCCATGCAATGATTGCGAGCTCATTCCGCCCAGACTCGACATGGGCGGCGGATACCGCGATGTTGATGACGAAGGCGACGTGATGTAGATGTTGGGGCTGTCACCACCGTTGAGGATATCCGAGGGGAACGGGGGCACTGCAAGAGGGAAAGAATCAGCGTCAAGACAACGAAGATGTTAAAAATTTGGACCCACTGCTTCCTGGAAAGCCCTTGCCAACGACGTCCCATAATCGGCCGACGACATTGACTAGCTTATCAACTTTCCTTCTCTCTGAATTTAGTTGATCCCACATCCGTCTGTTTTCCTCCCGCATCTGTCCTAGCTGAGCAGCGACCTGAACCCATACATAACGATCAGCCCGAGAACATAGAGTAGGCGGATGAGATTAAGAATAGTTACCTCTCCTGGGAGCTCTACACGGTGTTTGATGGCTGGATCAGGTTCAAGCGCCTTTCTCTTGATCTCTTCTAATAGATCGGGTCTCCCGCGCAAAAACTTGTGGTGAGAAAACTCCCAAGTCTGCGCGTCTGAAGACGTTCGTTGTGCTCGTGGCGTCTGTGGGCGGACAGCGACCGTAAGACCGCCGATAACGGAAAGAGGTTGACCATGAAACATACCCGGTTAATTTTGTGGAAGCCATACATATTGAGCTGCCGCACAAAGCTTGAGAACTACACAATAAGAAAACAAACGACGTCAGGAAAGGAGGCAGCAGTAAAAAGAGAAGAGTGCGGAGTGATGGAAAAGAGAGCTTACATTATTGTGTTTGAAATGGCTCCCAAGGATGCTTCTGCTAAACTCTCCAACGTTCGAGACGACGAAGGATGTCCCCAGTTCAGTCCACGCAATGAAATGTGCCGACTTGGGGTCGTTGATCATCCTAAATCGGCAAAAGAGAACACATGGTCAGCTTCCATTTCAAGAACTCGGACATGGACGCGGAAAAAAGAAAARAATCAGAGATCCCAGTACGTCAGGGCCAACCGAGTCTATGAAGAAACAGACTCGCCACCGAGAACGAGAGAGAGCGACCCGGGAAATACGGTGAATGTTTAGGAGACTTACTGGTAGAGCTTGGTGACAAAGTTATTAGTCGTTATCGGTTTACCCAGCATGCTACCCATGCCTAGGCCGAGACCTCCTCCGAGTGTGCCAGAGCTCATACCACTAGCGGTAGAGCCTCCACCTTCCTCTCCGCTGCCGTTGCTGCCGTCAATAGGACTGCCGCCTCCAGCACCGGTATCGTCGTAAGAAAGATCCATTGCAGAGTCTGCTCGTGCGTCGTCAAAGGCAGATGTTTCGTCGATTGCCGAGCCGGGATTGCTCTCGGTGAAGGAACGTTTGCGGGATGGGGGTAAAGATGCAGAGGAAGTTGAGGAAGACGAAGAGCGCGACGCAGAACCAGAAGCAATTCTACCTTCAACGTCGTATCTTTGGGAAGACTTGGACGGATCTGACGGGGAGAAATTGTACTGCGAGAGGTGTTGCGGGTGATGGGTGTTGAACGGATCGGGACTAATTGGTGTCGCTGGAGAGATAGCRCTRGKRGGTCCCCCTGAAGGTGCACTTATTGGGGAGAGATTTGAGGGGGAAGTRACGGCCAAAGTAGAGATATTCAGTGAAAGCTGAGAKGAGGCACGAGGGATGTGTGAGTGATCTCCAGAACCACCAGAGCTGGATGAAGCCTGAGATTGGCCCGAGYTCTGRGCAGACGARTAAAAAGGTGGTTGATACTGGCCGTGTTCTGATATAGATGAGGCCGGGGGAGATGGAAATGGTTGTTGGGAGCGCAAGAGCTGGGGCTGCCACTGCTGCTGATTCGATTGGGAAAAATGCTGGTCACCTTGGGAGATAGGGAAAGCCTCCATCTGCTTGTGTACTTTATACGTTATATAAAGCAAAGGTCAATCAACGAAGAAAAGAGGTCAAAGTAGATGATCGACGTTAAAGGTGAAGTGCATAGGCCGGGGTTCGGTCCCTTTACACTGTCGGGTCGGGGGGCGGGGGCTAGCGTTTCTAACAAGGCCAAATCCAAGCTGTTTGTCGTCGTCTTCGGGGCGGGGCAATGGGAGGGATCAAACGTTCATAGGGAGCGCARAGGGCGTGGTGGACGGAGGAATAGAAAGCACGATCACAAGTGAGCCGACCGCGTTTTCAATATCGGGTGTTATCTGTTGTTTGTTATTTATTTATTTATTTTNTGTTCGCCCCGGTCCGTACCCCCTTCCAGCTTTACGTCCTCCTCCATCGCCCCTGCACTTCGCGTCCAGCGGCTAATATTCTGCCACCCTCTTGTTTCTGAACGCTAATTGTTTTTCCCCTTCTCTTGTTATCTCCTTCTCTGCAATATACAATGCGTTATTATCTTAGTCGTATATAGCGATCATAAACCACCAGATCTTATGTTTTCTCACCGATCCTATTCCAATCAAAAATCACCCAGAAAAGGATACAACAGATTCCGTCTTGGGGATAACCCGAGCTTGTTCTTCTTTCAACATGCAACCGCATGTTTCCCTGAATCCCATCCAACTTCTTTCTCCCTGCTCCCTGATGCGCAAACAAGAATGAGAGGCGCACATCTTTGGCATCTTTAGGTACCCCCTCCTGACTCCTCTATTCAAATGATACCCGCACGAGAAATACCTCAGACCTATGGACATCATCAACTATCACATCTCGCGAAGAGATCCAGGTATTCTCCCTCGGTCGATCCTCCACGTTTCGGCGGTAATGATCTCAAACTCCCTCTCGGTCCCATCCTGTCGACCGCCACAGACATGACCGGTCGCAGCCAAGGTGACTATCTCTTCACATTGTTCATGCTCCCCCTCTGTTTCCGTTGCCACATTTTTTGTTCGCAGCCTTGTCAACGACTGTTAGGGCGACGAATTGCTTTCGCCCACCCCGACTACCGACGTTTCGCAGATCCGTTTTCGGGCAAGATCCTCTCGTTATTGGCATGGCGGGGAAATAACTACTACGCTCGCCGCGCACGATGATAGAGGTGATGATTACTTGGTGCTCATTCGGTCCTCTTGCTCCAGCGATTGCCGTTCAGTCCGGATACTGGTAGGATCAGGCGCGCTCGAGATACCCAATTCGCCCCTAAAAACCTGACCCTGAGCAGTCTTCTCCATCATCTCAGATTCGGGGAGGATCTGCGTGTCGTGGGACTGTGGTTGCTGGGTATCTCATCATCACAAGCGGTGGCGCTCAAATCAAACAAATCAAAGAGATAACTCCGCCTCCGAGACTCTGAGCCTGAACCTTAGTCGAAAAATACCGTCCTTGGGGGTTCTTCTTCTCTTCATATCTCTTCCCGAGGTCGAGACCTGCACCCTTACACACCCCAGAGAAACCACCGCGTGACCTCTCTCATGGTCGTGCGTAGGTGATGGTTGGGACCTACAGTCGACAACGAGCGGGACCGGTGCGTCGAAGGATCACTCTGTTACTATGACTATCTCTACCACTACAAGCTCATTAAACTTGGCTCCCATCTATCTTCTTCCCCTCCTCTCTGTTTCGTGCTTGAACTTTTGAGCCTGTCGTGAGCGAGAGGCATAAAGGAGGAGGAGGCGTTCAACATTAGAAAATCACAAGGATCCGAAGCTTCGCATCTTCGCTTACGGCTAAAGCTCGTGGACATCCCCGGACAAAACGAAGCGATTAACATCGTCGACGTGCTTTGCAGTGAGGCATGCCACGCTCTCTTTTCTTAAGTTGCCGTGTATGTGGCTCATCGTTAGAGCTATTTGTGAAGATTACAATGCGATCCTTTCTCCAAAGGCCTGAAAGCAAGAGCAGGCCAGCGTCTGTAAGCTGCGGGTTTATATTGCGTTTATTCGATCAGTGACTCACGCTATATTCGCGTTCCTGTAAAGGCACAGCCGGTCATAAGCTTTCTGCGATTTCTCAGTCGCGTCCGCATTGCTCTTTCCACAAGACGTAGCAGTTTTCCACAACCTCACTGAGAATCGATTCACGTTCTTTGTCTTACGCTCCAAGTTACACTCCACAAACACAGGAAAGCTTGAAACGTTAAAGAAAAACGTCTTCAGTGTCTCCACTCAGTATGGAGAGAATAATCAAAACAGAAAAGGTACCAAAGTTTCTTGATGACGTTACTTGTAACTGAAGTAACTTTCTTGTTCCCGGTCTCCTGCTTCGTGAAAGTGGGGCTTCCCATCCTTCTGGGACAGACCCTGACCGTAAGAGAGAAAGAACATTCAGAGTAAAGACCGGAAACACTCTCACTCCAATAAAATCTCCACCAAAGCGAGTAAAATGCAAATAACGCGCGCTGGCTGCGGTTTACAACATGGACCCGGAGAGAAAGAATAGCATGTGGCAATTTATCTTCGAGCGCAGGGTTGCCCAGATATGCAGTTACACGAATATTTGAGGTACGCGCGTCTGCGGAAATTGATAGTCGAGTCGAGGGAGGTCTTTTCGGGAACCTTTTCGCGGTATTTTCGTGGAGGAGTCACGGAAACAAAATAATCATACGGATTCGGTAGTCGGATATGTGTCCGGAACGGTGTAGGTTGTCCGTCCTTCGCCCCACTCACTCACGCCACGATTTCGTCAAGACACCAAGTACACAGAGAGGATAGAACAAATATCGTGTGCTTCCAAGAGTTTTTCTCGTTGGCGGTTCTTTCGTTCTTGCCCCTGGCGTGTGCCCTATCTGGTTATGAGCTTCGTGTTTGTAATCCAAAGTGGAGAGTATTACGGATTCCTTTTGTGTCCCATCTGGTCATGAACTTTACCGATTTACATCCAAGACGGTGTCCAGTTCCTGATCGAACGAGTACGCGCGGGATGAATCATCCTAGTATGTATACACCTCCGAGTCTATTCCCATCCCCTCATTCGTATCCTTTCGTATCAGAACAATACAATGGCAGATTCCGTTCAAAAATGGTTCGGTACTCTATTTCATGACATGATATCTGATGCATGGACGTAGCTCACATGGGAAATGTCTCCGTTCCAATGTTGACTTTTGAGTGTGAGTAGCTCTAATAAGAAAACATGATGGTCCAATGGAAGGTACGATCACCCTTCTATGATCATTCCCCCGCATCTGAACCGCTGGAGGAACTGATGTAAGAAGAGAGGCGTAGAATTCCATCATATGTAGATATCACTGTTGAATATTCCATGGGACTCGAGGCTCTCAGAGATCTATAGCGTCAGGCGGGAGAGTGGAATTATTGGTTTTTCGAAATCCTCGTAGCGGGGGNTGTATGAATAATGGGGAAACGATCATGATTTTTTTTCTCATTAGACTTTGAGATGGGCCCACGCCCAGACTGCGTACTATGGGCTCGCAGGACAAGGCTGGTCAACCAAAAATTAAGTCGAATGCACAGATTTTTGAGCTCAGATTAGAACAAGTATCTAGCATACGGAGATCGTTGCTATGTCCTCTCCGTTAATAGCCACGTTCGACTAGGGAAATCCAGCAGTAAATAAGCATCGCACAGGACGTAAGCTGAGCTGTGAAGGATTGAGATTTTTCTAGATTTGTCGGAGCAGAAAAAGCGGGCCAGACCGTGAAGACCTCATTGAAACGAAGACCCGATCGATTGGCATGTATGGGGTCACAGGATAATAATTTCCGCGTTCTCAGCTGAGGTGGCGCTCACATGAGAATTATGAAAAGTGTGGTTCATTTACAACAGTAGTGGCCGCGATTGAAGGGTAGGTAAGGAGCAAGGGTGTTTCCTTACTCCCTTGCGGCCGAACTTACCAGTAAGCTGGATATGAACGCGGAGATGGACATCATGGACGTCCTGCAGGCCCCAGAACTTAGGCTATCTCAACAAATGGAAACCTCGGACTGAGACGCAGTGAGCAGTTTTGGACGACGGCCAGAAGCGACACATTGGAATTTTGTATCTGCTTACACGTGCAGAGATTGCAGAACACCCGCACTGTTAAAGGTGTCTGATGAGGCGCCATGGATGAACCGCATGCCCCGAGTGCTCAGGTCAAAATATACCTGGGCCCGTACCTCTTTCTCATACCTTCACCGTCCAATTTTATCGACAAGAGGCTCTATTCTGCTCTATTCCTTTGGCTAATATGGCTGACTGATACTCTTACTATATTTCGCTCTCAGGCCTTCTCATAAACATCAAATGTGAAATCAACAAGGCAATGTTCCTGGAAGATACGTACTGAACGGCGTTCCTGTTCGAAACCAAGGGCAAGGTCTAGGTCCAGGGGCCAAGGTACGTTCAGGGATCAATGACGCCCAAGAATTCCTACTTGTATCTTGACTGGTCTGTTTCGTGCCCATAAAATATAGTACCCTGGTGGACTATAGTAATCGGTGGCTAGTATCGAGAAATACGTCTCAACGAGAGCTTGTAAAACGTCTCCTAATGTATAACTCAGAAGTTGCATATCRGTGTCAGTGTCAAGTTGACTATTTCTCTCATGCATACACATCCTCCTCCTCCTCTACGCAGTGGCGCACACAGACGCACACTCGAGTACCCATTTACACACAGTCCTCGAGATCTTTATACAAACATATACATCGATCTCATTCAATGCTTAATGAATGTGCTCGGGGTGGGACGATCTTTCCCATCTTTCGACGGGGAAGGAATGCGATGCTGGAGATTCTATACTACACCTCCGTGTCCTTGTACTCATCGTGACACATCTTCCTTGCTCTGTCTCTAGAAAAGAGATCTTGAAGAGCTTATTTTCTCTTCTATCGAAACAGCCCTCAGATGGAATCTTTCCTTGATTCACCTCAATGCATTAGGGACGCACTTTCTAAAGGAACGGAAGACCATGCGCAGAGTATAGGTTCCGTGCCATGACTACAGCATCCCTATAAGTAGATCTAACTTTTCACTCCTCCGGCGAGTCAAAGACTCCCATCGGTTTTGTTGATTTAAAGTACCAGGCACCTTTGTGCGTGTATATGAGATGTGATCTCCAGCTTTTTGACGATGTTCCCATCTTGATCATTGGTTTCCAGCCACAAGTACAGAGCTATGACGTTTTGCAGTGTCAGAATGTAGATAGCAATTGTCCCGATACAGTACAGATTTTCGCTCATGGTTCTTCTCAAAGAAAGTCACCAGTTGTCGAGCTGCCTGGAAGGGTGGAATCTGTGGCGGAAGGATATCGAGCGCGCTATAGTTCCTCGAGATCAAGAATCTATGTAAATGTCTTTTATTAAGTAGCATGATAGAGACCGTTTGACGGACGCCGTCTGCCATGCCGACTTCAGGAAACTTGAAACCGACATCATAACCTTTGTGCTGAGATAACACGATARTTWTTGGCATGATAGCACAGAAGAACCATGTAAGAAYTGGCGAGATCATTCGTGTAATATCCTCCTCGCAGCCTAACTTTCACCATAGACTCAAGAGTAAAAGTTGARATTGGTAAATGCCTGAATGACGAGGGARCGCTCGCGCACTTGAGGGCAGGCCTGAGCGTGTTAGAATTTGATGCTTACATGATGAGCCTGAGCGTTAACCGGTTTCACCTACTGACCACCACCATACTCTTCCCAATATATCTTGATTTGAACCCTTCAAGAGCCTCTCTGTTCGATGTCTGTTTTGAGTTTTCCACAAAGCTTTCAGGTTCTATGCCTATGATGGCTACAAATTTACTAATGTATACAAAATAGCTTCCACTGGCCGTTCATACAACTGAAGGTATGTTCTTGACATCATGGGATATCTTCAACGGATTGTACTAACCTTTAAAGTGTGATTGAACTCCTCAAATTCGACCTTCCTGCACCCGGACATGGGATACAGTCGGGCTATCGGGAACGATGTCCGTCCCGTTTGCGTCCCGTTCTTATTTTATCATGATTTCTCATCGTCGTTGATCGATGACAAATGGAAATCTGCGACTTATAAAGGGGGTTTCTTGCGTATCTCACACAATTAACAAAGTTTCCCTCGCATCAGCTTTCGCAATCATGTCTACTGAAACTACAGAATACCTGAAATTTGACCCAAAGAACATGCCTTTTAGGAGGCTKGGCCCRAGTGGATTAAGGGTCCCTTTGTTTTCTCTTGGGGGATGTACGCCGTTTTCTACCTAGAKCTTCAACTATTTTGTMATTGAAACTSCTCAAGGGCTCACTTATGGCGCCAGCGTTAATGGWGATCCTGTCAAGGTACACAGCAGTGTGCTCKWCTTKTTACAGCCCAGTTTAATCACCGATGTAACATAGGAAATCGTCAAGACCGCGTTCCTAAACGGTATCAATATGTTCGACACTGCCGAAGGCTACGCTGGGGGGAAATCAGAGCAAGAGATGGGCCGCGTCCTGAAGGAACTCAACATACGCAGATCGGACCTGGTCATTACGACGAAGCTCTATTGGGGTCCCAATACGGATTCAACAAACGGTACAGGTTTAAGCAGGAAGCAGTGCGTTATTATATATTAGAGTTGACATCGAGGCTCATGCTCAATTTGTGCAGTATCATCGAGGGTACGAGGGCTAGCTTGGATAGACTTCAGTTGGACTACGTGGACGTCATTTTCGCGCACCGGGCGGATACCAGTGGTACTTTCAATGAATTGTGCCGTATTTTGTCCAACTAGACTCACGACTTTCATTAAAGTTCCCATGGAGGAAGTCGTACGGGCTTTCAACTTCGTCATTGAGAAGGGTTGGGCCTTCTATTGGGCCACAAGTGAATGGACTTCTCAGCAGATCGAGGAGGCTTACCGTAAGCAAAAGCGACTTTTATCTTTGTAATTAGCTCATTATTGGCATCTGTGACAATCTACAGACGTGGCCGATAAGCTGAATCTCATCCCACCAATTGCTGAACAGTGTCAACACCAGTATGTAACCTTTAGTAATTTCTGGAGAAAAATGTCCACCCTTTCCTTACAGCATGTTCCATCGCGAGCGCCCAGAGAAGGAGTACGAACCGTTGTACCGTAAATATGGACTCGGGACCACCACTTGGAGTTCTCTCGCCAGTGGATTACTCACTGGGAAGGTATGCGCTAGCGTTAGCTGTTCCATAACCTTGTTAATAACATGGTTGACAGTACAACGATGGGATTCCTGCTGGCTCTCGCTTCGACGTTAACAGCACCTTCTTCGCTGACACCCTGAAGAAGCTTCAAGATCCAGAGGGCCAGGAAAAGATTCGAAAAGTGAGGCTTTTGACTGATCTTGCCACTGGTAAGGTTATATCTCAGTCTGCCTATTCCATGTCACTGACTCGTGCGGTAGAACTGGGAACCTCTACTTCCGCCCTTGCCCTTGCCTGGGTCGCGAAGAACCCCAACACCTCCACAGTCATCTTRGGTGCCTCCAAACCTGAACAAATCATCGATAACCTGAAAGCAATTGAGGTCCTGCCGAAGTTAACGAAAGAAATCTTGGACAAGATTGAAGACATCTTGCAGAATAAACCAGAGCCAGCCCCTCAGTATAGTCGACCTCCTCTGGATATCTATGGACGGTTGTGAAACACTGAAAATTGAGAGCAGAAGTTCTGTATAATCTTACATGTACCCAATTTATACCGGTGTTGATAGGCAATGCCACACCCAGCACTCTACGTACAGCAAATTTCTCTGTCCACATTGCTCGTCAATTACAAGTCGCCCAGAGGTGATTCTATCAGTTAAGCTTTGCTTCCTATTCTCCGCTGCATACATACAAATATTAAGATAGTGTATTAGCGATTCAAGCAGATATTAGTCTGAAACCTTCACTACTGCTCTCGCTGGATCCACCATTAATCAACGCCCCTCCACTGCCCAGTGTGACGTACTTCTTGTTGGAAGCTGCAAGGATGGAATACACATCTGCTGCAGCACCCGTTTTTGGACGTACAACGAAAGATTCCCAAGCGGAAGGAGTCGCTCGAGCAGCAGCTAGATTCGAAGTTCCAGATTGATCTGCTGTCACGTACTGGCTGTTAGAGACGAGCTGGATATTCCCAGCGTTGGGAGCGTAGGTGAACCTGAACACAGCTGCTTGCGCTCGGTTGCCAGTCGAAGCAGTCAGGTTTGGTATGCTCGAGTTCGAGACATATTGACCACTAGAAGCAGATTGGATAACGAAAGTCCCTGTCGGATTTGAGGCGAATGAGGAGCAGACATTCGATGCTCCTGGACGTGTAGCAAGGAAATAAATCTGATTACTGGCTGAGTTGCCTGATCCCCAAGTTGTGAGCGATGACGAACGACGAGCTGCTTCGTCGTGATTGGACTGCGAGTAAGCGAGAAGTATGACGGACTTCCACTCGTCGCCGTATGTCGCATCGCTCATCTCAGACTGAGCGAAGTTGAAGACATTCTGGACCCATGGCGCGTCATACATATACTCGTTGATGGGAGTGACTGGAAGAATTTGGATTGCCGGTACTTGTACCTTCCATTGATCTCCCCAGAACCTGATCTTCAGGTCAGTCCGAGGAAGGTGAAGATAATGAATGGTATCTTACAGCCATGCTCCTGCTTGCCAGTCTTCAACGTTTCCGATAGTCACAAGATCTCGAAGGTTCTTCTCAGGGTATGGCTGATCACGGTCGGTGGAGCTCTGATCGGGGTACATATGCCAATAAATTTTCGCTGCATCTTGCTCAGTCGCAACGAGCAGGCGAGCGTAATTTTTGATATCTGCATTTCCCGTCACGTCTGCCCAGAGGAGAGCGCCGTAGTATCCATTGACGGCTTCCCCGATCGATTCTTGATCTCTGGGACCAGCGCCATTGGCAATTCCAGAAGCTGGATGTTCTTTAGATAGTGCAAAGTGAGAGGGTAGAAAATACTGACCCCACGAGTGTCCTGCAAACCAATCCCGAGAGCGTGTTACAGCAAAGTAGGGATCATCTCGCGAAGGATTGACAATATCACGCAGGTATTCGTTTATGGTTGCACGATGTGAATTCATCCAGCCCTGGTCGAATCTATGACCGATGTCAGACACGGTAGGTTTGGTGTTTGTTTGCTCGAAACTTACCTTGCCAGCGTAGCAGCTCCGGCGAGGAAGTAACCATAGTGGAAATGGTGGTCGTTGTAGTATCCATTGCCATAGTCGACCCAGACATTGTTGTACCCAGCCTTATTGATGATACCTCCCCAAGCGGTTTCGTACGCCGCGAGAGTGGACGAAGATGAATTGAACTGAAATAGGATCAGTGATGGTATGGTAAGGTACCAGAAGGACGTTTCTTACCCAGAAGCCATACATCTGCCGCAAGTAGTCGACTGCCTTGTTTACAAGATCCTGTCGGCCTACGACTTCGGCAATAAGCCTTTATGGAGCCTCATCAGACATATAGATCACTTTAACGCAATGAGAGAGAGCTTACGCTAACCGAGAAACCATCCCGATATGACCACCGAACCAGTAAAAGTCGGATGGTGCAGTAACTGCTGGGAGATGGTTGATTTCATATTCCACCGCCGAAGTAAGCTTCTGGTTGCAAGAGCTATCAGGCGCCCTTGGAGCATTGAATGTGATGGTAGGCAAGTCGTATCGGAGGTTCCATACATTCCCCAAAACAGGGTACATATAGCCCTTTATCGTCAGATAAGACAACGAGTCCGTGCTGGGGAAGTTAGGGGATTGGAGCCTCTTCCTGCAATTTGTTTCCGTTCGTCAATGCAGCTAATAAGGAGGGAACATGTCTCGATTACCTATGATGAGGCCAAGTGAGCATGAGCAGATCGTTAGCATTGCCCTGGACCTTCCAGGTGAAATGCAGTGTGCCAATATTTCCGGAGAAGTCGTAATCTGTAGTGACTCCGGTGGGATAAGTTGAGCGGTGGGCGTCCAGAAGAGTAGCGTGGGATGCTTGGGTGAGTTTTACGACACGAATAACCCCCGTGTATGGACTCGAGGCAGTTAGACTGCCGGAAGAGGTCGCGGCCATGGTAATGGATTGAGAAAGCGCGTAGATGATGTAGGTACCACTGTCATTCTCAACGAGGAAACGAGTCCCAGAAGCAGTCGCTACAGGAGTAATTTGCGCCTTAGACTCCGCTGGACACTGAGAAAAAAGGAGTTTACACACCGCTACCACCGTCGGGTACGTTCTGACCACCAAATGATTTGATATTGCCCTTCTTGCTCGTAAACTTTGGTGTGGCAGATGAAAACTCGAAAGTGAGGTATGGTGACCCGGGAACCATATAGGAGGTTAGAGTCCTGGAACCCGTGAAGTATTGAAGGGTCACTGATTGTGAGTCCTGTAGGAGAGACGTTAACATAGAAATTTCCAACGACGGAAACGTTTGAAGTACCCATGACAGTGCCTTGTGATCCGCTGCATTTCCTGAGTGCTCTGAGAAACCAACGGACCAGTCTGTCTGCGTTGGTTGGCGTATGGAGGTCCCGTCGAACGCACGAGCAGTAGAGACACCGAACTGAATGGACTTCGGCGTCAAGCTACTTTGGTAGGGGAATGGTCCAGCACAGGAACTAGATTTTTTTTGAACGCTCAGAATGCAGAGAAGAGCAAGAAGTGTATGGGAGTGGCTTACGCGTCTCCAGCACCAGCACCATAGCCGACCCACCAGTCATTGGTTGGGTACGGAGCAGAATGTCCTTGGAAGAACGAGTTCGGGGGTTGGTCACTAGCGACAGACCCCCCAGCAGGGGCAGGTCTATCCCTGCTGATCGGTCCAAACATGACTCCGGCGACGCAGTGTCCAGCAAGGAGTANTCTGGAAAAAGGAAAGAATCAAGAAATAAACCATTGCGGTCTGAGCCCTGGGGTTGCTAGGAGCAGATGGGGAGCTTGGAACAACTGGACCATAGGAGCTTGCGATCTATATATGGGAGACCCTGGGGATATTGTTTTTCGAGGGTTGGTTCCAAATACGGCCAGAAAAAAGCCGGATGACAGATTTAGGCATTGAACAATCACTCGTAGAGCAATCGATTCGTTCGCGTGATTTCGCTATGTATTCTCGCCCATATGCACGCTTAGCATCTGAGCAAAGTGATTGAAATAACAAGGACCGAATCCCTAGAAACTTCAATGGAGAGAGACACGATGTGGTGTTGTCGTGTATGGATCGAGTTATGGTCCGTATAGAGATAAATTCACGTGAGAGAAGAAGGAAAGAGTGACCAGCTATTCAAATCGGGCTAGATGGGCTCAAGAGGAGAAGAACAAGAGAAGACTGCAGTTCTGCAGGCGATCAACGGACCGGATGGATACGCCACGAAACAGAGAAGGTCAGGGTCAACACGAAGCTTATTGACATTGCCCAAAGTGCTGAAGAACCTGCTAGACAGTCTCGAAGTGGCAAGGAGCATGACACTCGCAATTCGTCACGCTGCCTTGTAGTTTCTAAATGCTACAGGAAGGCACACGCTCACATGCAGATTGTACGAGAGCCCCACAGAAGAAATCCGGCCAAGCTGAACTTTTCAGTTGTATTGGCCTCAAAGAGTCAAAGGTTGAGTTGCTTAGAAAATTAGCATCAAACTCGGATTCTGACTAAGCACATGTGCCTGGGAAATTGATCTCCATCAAACTCTGCGCTGATCGTCTGACTCTTGGCTTTTTGGGTAGCAATGTCGAGGGGTGTTTCCCAAGTCTTTTCCCTCTTATTTGCATAGTTCTATCTATCTTTCAAGGGCATATGGTGTAGCTGGTTATCACGCCCGCTTAGCAATCACGCTTACGTAATGCAAATGCGGGCGGTCTCCGGTTCGAGTCCGGATTTGTCCACTCTTTTTGGCTGTCATAACTGCATGGATTGATAGTGGCGGGATGGAGGCGGGCACTTTGATGGCGGGCATTAGTGTCAAACCTCAAATCTTAGTTTGTCATCCCTTGGTCGTACCACATGATTGTTCCAATTCTTATCTTTCTTTTACCACCATCATGAAGGATACCATTACTGATGCCAGTCAGTGATTTGTCTGGTAACGAATCTTTTTGACTTACTTGATTTCCTGTGTAGATTTCCCCCGTACTGCCGACCTGAGAGTTTACCATCTCGGTATCAAGCCTGGAGAAGTAGCTAACCGGATCGTAACTGTTGGATCACCTTCTCGTGCACGTACCATCGCAGGGTATCTGGATCCTACTCCGATTCCATTTGAGCTTCTATCTGAGCGAGGATTCCTCACCATTACTGGTCGTTATGGAGGTATACCCATTAGTATCATGAGTATCGGTATGGGTGCTCCAAACATGGATTTCTTTGTGAGAGAGGCCAGGGAGTGCGTCGAAGGTGATATGGTCATTATAAGGTGCATCTTATGTCCTACACTACTTCCCCAGGTAATTCTAACTTGAGTTGATTAGGTTGGGATCCTGTGGCGCGTTAATCGACGTAGCCCCTGGTACCGTGGTTGTCCCGAAGGCCTGTGTGTGCATTTCAAGGAACATGGATTTCGACTTTGTGAATCCTGAGTTCTCGAAGCCAGAGGACGGCCCTCCCTACAAGATCAGCAAGCCAGTGAGTAATTTCCATGTCCACCCCTGAGAGACTCAAGGATTCTTATGTTGTGTGCGAACCCATGTAGGTTGCAGGAGACTCTGCTCTTGAGTCACATCTTCGTGCTGCTTTGGAGACTGCCAAAGGAAATAGCGACAGCAAGATCGTAGGAGGTATCGTCAACGCAGCCGCAGACAGGTAGAGCCGACGCACTTTTTATTCTGGATGTTCTAGCTCATATAACTCGTAGTTTCTACGCCTCCCAGGGGCGGATTACGTCGTTCCCCGACCAGAACGACGATCTTATTCAGAGACTCTTGGATACGGTCCAAGATCTTGCCACCCTCGAGGTAAACTCCTCTGGGAGAGTACATGTTGAATTGATGTAATTTGTTCCATTAGATGGAAACTCATCATCTCTATCACCTTGCGGCATGTTATCGTCCCCGGAGACCTGTTATTGCACCTCTGACTCCCCCGATCTCAACCAACGCCGTTGAACCTATCAGCACCACTACTTCCTCCCAAACGAAGGACGCTACCAATCCAGTCATAGGTGCTTCAAAAATCATAGCGGGGGCAGCACAGATCATATTCGCTTCGCGGCTCTCCAGAGATTTWATAACACCTGAAAAGGTGAAAGAAGTAGAGGCATGGNCTGGCAAGGTAAACCTTCCAATCTCATCGACTTTACGCCTAGCCTGAGAGATTTTGTAGGGCGTGATTGAAGCCNTAAAGACTTTTCCTTTGGACGATGATAGAGTACACCCAGAAGCAGGAAGTGTTTGGGAAGTTCCTACCAGAGCGTAAGAACTACCAAGGACATCGGTACGGGCAAAGACGGACAATGTATCTATTTTATCATTACAGAACGAATCCACCAGACACAGGTTGTCTGAATGCGACTTCACAAGTACTGCGACATTCCAACCTTCGGGATTTCAGACTCTCAGAGCGCAGGGCCCGATTCAGCATTGGTAAATCAAGATAGAATACGTCCTGATTCACCGCCACTCTCGTTCTCGTTCCATATTCCCTGTCATTCTCCACTTTCTCATTCCAGCTGTCAGGGCCTGAGTCCAGATCAAGATATGAGTGGTAGGATCAGCGTCTGCAAATCCTTATCTAGTCTTCTAGTTGTCCAAATCGAGGTTGGTAGAATCACTGTTATGGGAACCGAGAAGGATGGTGTCCCATGTGGCGTTCACTTCCAACACGGAGATACACTTGAAATATCAGTGAGTTTATGCTTCATTGTCACTATGTCAGTATAAATTGAAAACTATAATTCTTAAGGTCTGGAATTAGATTTGTATGTACAAGGATCTCTCATAACCATATCTCTGGATGGCGGCGAGACTCGGGTTGACCTTGCTCAAAATCGGTGTCATTTAACCGCCTCCTAGACTCTCCTAGATTGGTACTAGTAGCGGAATATCTGCGGGAAATCCAATCCGTGAAGGTGCGACGAGAGGTTCTTTGATAGTGGGCCACTTTCCAGAATGGGCAAACCCTAAAAGGCTTATTCATTGACGGCCAGAAGCCCGAGGAACCAATTTCACTCTTGGGTGCAACTGGTTGAACCATCTGTCGTAGGGTGTGGTAGGCTCCATCGACTATCATACCTGGATACTTGACAGTGCCTCGTACCAAAATTTCAACCNTACTAAAGGCTCAGCTATGCATTTTCACGCCTCGAGAATCTACCCTTTCGAGGACTCAAAAGTCTCAAAGTCTTAGGCGGAACTCTGCGTACCGATCTTCAGACGGGAAAGTAAGGGTCGCGTCGAAGCACATACCCCAGACCGGCGCGGAGTCGCATTCTGAGGCAATGGGCCGCCGTCTGAGAAGTTTCTGCCATTTCCAAAGGGAAGAATAAACTTTCTGTTACAAGTTTTGGATCCATCAATACAGGGAGCGTTCAATTCGCACTTTATCCTCAGTATATTCGAAGGATAGAGACTCTTGCGAAAANCTAAACATACCGCAATTCTCAACCGTTTACATCATCTCCGCTTCTTACTGTAACGTCGACGTGGAAACAGGGCTCCCTGCGAATCTTGAAATCTCGATACTTTTAAGGTGGTTGTGCCCAGAAATGGATCCGCTGTTTTACGAAGTTGGAGCAGCAAGGGGCAGGAGGTCTCCGGCTATCGCAACGCTTCAGTGGAGACAGGGATTCTTATATTGCACGGCAGGCATCTTCCGCCTTGGGATAAGCTCCTGGAACTTTGGTCTAGAAGTGGAGCAGAGGATAAGGAGGAATAAAGTCGAAACATATGTGCAATCCTCCCACGATACACTCAATGTCTAGATTTCTAGGCACAGTTCTGCACAGCGCCATGGCCAATAGCAAAGCCCGATCCGGATTTATTGTCAAAATTAAAAGCTCCTCCAGAAAACGAAGTGTCGGGTCCGAGATCGTCACAGTTGGAAATTCTCAAAATTAAGAAGTTTCCATGGAACTACATACGCGATCCTTCCCTTAGTCGTTTACTTCCGCATACGAGGAAGTATAAAAGTAATGAGTTCTAGCCTCTCACAAGCATCTGTCTTTCCTACCTTTCTTTTTCCGCTTTATTTCTTTTCTTTCTACCTCACATCCACTCTCGTTTATCACAATGCAACGTCCCTTCCGCGACTCCGTCCAGGTGTGTTCCGGTGTCTTACCAGTTCTTCAAGTGAAGCAGGTCTAATCGCACTCCCTTGTCCTCCCAGAAACAACAAGAGCAAGCCAGCTTGCGGACGACAGTCAAAAATATCATGCGTCCTTTCCTACAGGATTGCAGCCTCACATATCAACGCGCCCCCNTCGATAAAACCTTCTACAACGATACTGTGAAGGAAGCCAATCGTCGGGGCTACCCGAAATCCCTCCTTCCCCATCTTCCTGCCGCCGTGGCCATCGTCACAACCGCCTACGGACATTTACCAAACAAGTCCACGTTAGTTCTGCTAGCGCTGTACACCGCTGCGGGGTTATACGCGGATGATGTCTACACTGCACGAGGCCGGCCAATTGACGAGTTCAACAAGAGATTCGTACGGTGCCAGTACCAGGAAGATGAGGNCTTAGAGGTTTTGGCTGATACGATGCATGAGATGTACGACCACTACGACGTTGTGGCGGCGAACATCATCGTAAGCTCGACTCTGAATGCCATGACGGGCCTGTTACTGGAGTACGAGACCCAAGCCATGAAGGTGTGTTTCAATATCGTTAGCTACTGCAACAATGACAAATGTTTGTTGTCTCGTAGCTTTCTCCTTTAGCGAGCGAATACGCGACCTTTTCACGTATCATGTCCGGGTACTCAGAGGCCTACAGCATGTTCATCTTCCCTCCNACTGTACCTGTCTCCTCCTGGATACAAGCGTTGCCCCATCTTCGTGTCTTCATCTCCAATGCTAAGTAGGTGTTATTGCGTTCTATCCTCTCAACACCTACTCATGAATTTCCTCTATTAGCGACATCTTATCGTTCTACAAAGAGGAGTTGGCAGGAGAGACGACGAACTACATCTCCCTTGTCGCAGGATGCCACGACATCAATAAGAAAGAAGCCCTCAAATGTGTAGTTGAAGAAACCACCATCGCACACTTGAAGATCATCGAGATCCTTCAAGGCAACAAGGAGGCTCTCGAGGCCTACCAGAGCTTCGCACAAGGTTACATCACATTCCATGCCATGTCCGAACGGTACAAACTCCACGAGCTTGGCCTATAAACGGACTATGCGGAATGTAAATCATTAGTTTAGTTTGTTTCGTTTATATAATTTTTCGATAGTTTCACCGTAGTAGATAGTCTAGTTGGAGTTGACTCAGCTCTCTCGGACCCTCCTTATTTTTCATTTTGTCATTATAATGTGTGGGCTGTTGAGAAAATATCATGGGTGCTGTATAAAATCAATGAGTTTCCCATATTAGGCAATCACCTCCCGCACAGGCAAGGATTCGCCATATCGGGAACACTTTCGTCAACCTGGCTTCTCTTGTTTACTGCAATCATGTGTGAGCAGTTCCATTGTATAGGTAGAATTAATTGGGATAGATTGATACCCCGACTTTGTCCAAGGTTCATCAACGAATGCAAAGCGAGGGGCATCATCATTGAACTCATTGGGAGAAAATGATTTCTAGCGTTTGGGGAAGCAGTGGCCATGGAGGCTCAGGGTCAATCACCTGAGAAGGCCAGCGCGGGAAAAGTTGTGTGCTATAGATACCAGAAAAAACGGAGGAATTAACACCATTATTATATCTATGCAAACCACGACAAAGTACGAAAGGAACTATGCAAAGTACATAAGGTCATTCTTCTTCTTGCTTTGCACTGGAAGTGGAACGAGATTAGAAGTGTCCGATTGAAGGGAGCAGTAGTTTCTCACCTTCAGAAATTCCACTCAGGAAGTGTTCATGACCTAGCATAGTAGCACCTTCCCGTAGAGCAATCATACCAGCTTCTACACATACAGCCTTCAATTGCGCACCGTTGAACTCATCTGTACTTCTGGCCAGTTCCTCGTAGTTGACGTCTGGAGAGGTGGTCATCTTTCGCGAATGGATCTCCAGAATGCGCGCGCGAGCCGTCTCGTTGGGATGAGGGAATTCAATCTTTCTGTCAAGCCGACCTGACCGAAGTAGCGCTGGGTCGAGAATGTCGATACGATTCGTGGCAGCAATGACCTACAAATATGATAAACAAAAGTAATTTCAAAACAAAAACAAAAACATACCTTAATACGTTCATCACTGCTGAAGCCGTCCAGCTGGTTGAGAAGCTCCAACATTGTTCTTTGAACCTCGCGATCACCACTCTTTTCAGAGTCGAACCGTTTCGTCCCGATAGCGTCCAACTCATCGATGAAGATGATAGCTGGTGCCTTCTCTTTCGCGAGAGCAAAGGCATCGCGAACAAGTTTGGCACCATCACCAATGAACATTTGTACAAGAGATGGACCGGCGAGCTTCAGGTAGCAAGCCTTCGTCTGGGCCGCACAAGCTCTTGCAAGCAGCGTTTTACCAGTACCTGGTGGCCCGTACATCAAACAACCCTTGGGGGGTTTGATACCCAGCGTCTTGAACTTGTCGGCGTGCTCCATGGGAAGAACGATAGCTTCTACAAGTTCCTCGATCTGTTTCTCCAGCCCACCAATGTCTGTATACGTCTCCGTTGGCCGCTCGTCGACTTCCATCGCTTTTACTCGTGAATCGAACTCTGCAGGAAGGGTGTCGAGAACGAGATATGAGTCTTTGTTCACGCCGACAAGGTCTCCAGGTTCTAATTTCTCTGGTGGTACAAGGCCGATCATGGGTAGGAATACAGTTTGTCGTGTTGAAGTCTTGATAACTGCACACTTTCCTGTGCGCATCGAGTCTAAATCACGGTTCGCGCCATCTTCTTCTGCTTCTGGGTTCATATCGAGAATCTAGCAAATGTTAGACGTGACTAAGGATCTAGTTGGGCAACTGACTTCGACGACGTTTCCAACAAGATACGGTAGGACTTTGTTCTGTTTGATCTTCTCTCCGTTATCTCTGACCTTCTCCTTCATAACGTTCTGTTCATGTTGTATTCTCAGCGTCTCTGAACGCATAACCTTCATAATGATTATTAGAGCTCTCAAGTAAGGCATTTCCATATGAAACTCACTTTAATGTCGTTATCAAGCAGCCGTATTCTGGTCATAATCTCATCCGTACTGAGTGTTAATATTTCTTCAGGGAGATCTTCAAAGTTATCTTCTGGAGGCACGTCTGGCGTTGTGTCCATATCTGCGGCATTGTCGGTAGCTGGGGTTGCAGATGACGCGCCTTCTGGCTGTTTCTCTGGATTCTGCGGAGGATTCGAATTCGGTGGAGGAGCTGATGAAGACATAATAACTGTGGTGGTGGTGAAGATTCAAAGACCAGTGAGATCATATTTCAGCGCGACGCGTAAGTCTGATTCAAGGCCTGTGCACAACAGAAGCAAACAGCACCCTCCTTCCTTATGGCCACCAACAACGTCAATAATCCCCCATTGGACGATCGGACGAGATATGACAATCTCAAGAGAGAGATCCTTACTGCCTTGCCCAAGAAGAGAAAATTGGAGAAAGCTTTGGTATGCCTTTTATTTTTATATGAATTATCATGAATTGTTCTGAGCTATTGTTCGTGTTTAACCCCAGGCTGCTGTAGAGTGTCACATCTACAACACGGAGGCTCGTACCTGGCTGAGACTTCCACCCATGGAGGTGGAAATATTATCCAGGGATTTGAAAACTATCTCAAGAATCAAGGTGTTGGGAGACGAAAGGCAGACGCGCCGGATAATGACCGGATATTCTCCACCAGCAGCTCTACTTATCTCAGGGTATGTAATATTCTTTCCATACCAATCACCAAGTGGTGTAAATGCTAATGCATCTAATCACACCCTACTTAGTCATTAGATTTGGAAGCAGACGACTCCATTAGTGGAGATGAATACAGACAAGGTGGACCTACGACCGTAGTTGTTCCGCCAGCCACTCGGACTCAAGAGTTGTCTGTCGCTCAGCAGAACAAGTTGATACGCGATAAGGAATACCAAAGGAAGAAACGTGCAAGTGCAGGCGGGAGTCGGAGGAGTGCTGGAACCGTCAGTGATGATGAGATTGTGCCCCCTTCCAGCAGTGGTCGCCGGCCGACTAAGAGAGCTAGAATGGCAGACGAAGAATAGGTTAATATCTCATGGTAAGTGAGGTCAGTGCATGGTTAACACAACAAATATCCTTACCAAATCCTCCGAGTAGCTCTCCCATCCATACTGACCATTCGCGCCACTCCGTTCGAAACTTGGGATGCTTCATCTTCTATCCTGCTGGACGCCTGAGATTTGATCATGATTCGCACAGCTCCCGAGACTGTATAAAGACAACTTGCTTCGGAAGACTTTCCCCCACACATTCATTCCAGACGTCCAAGCCACTCTTTTATTGTGCAGAGGAATAATTTATTGAGATGGGACAGGTGCTGCAATTCTTAGTCCACCCATACTTCCTGAAAGGCAAGGCGAAGCTCTGCTGGAGGGAGATACGTGGGACAGGCGAAAGAACGTTCAGTTCCCTTAGAGGAACGGTATTGCTGTATATTGGCTGTATATGTATATCTGTAGACCCAAGGTTTTGAATATGGTTAAATGTTGTTTCCGGAGTTGTCCATAATTCAAGTATAAAACGGGCTGAAACCATCCAAGTAGAGTTTCGTAGGTACTGCAGTCTTTCCACAGAGTCTTCAGGCCTCGTTCATCAGAGGCCCTGGACCATGCATCACCACAAGTGGCTATTGTATCCAAACCAGTCTAGTAGATAGACGCTGCCTTGAAGCTAACGAAGACCAGAGTATGTTGAAGGTATGTCCATATCATGCAGAAACGTCTCTGCAAGAGTCCAAGGTAAGAGGATTCTCACCTCCCAGGAGGTTGTATGACAGTCCTAACTTGCACTTGCACTTCAATGATTGTAGATGGTATGTTTCAGTTCCGCACGGTGTGGTTGTATGATGGATAAAGCAGGGAAAAGGCCACGAATAGCTCGTGTCATCCCATCGTATGTTCTTGCGCATCATAAGAGWTGAGAAATAAAGGTCGTTGCCCAACGCATATTCCTGTAGGGAGCCGGAACAAACTCACAGGGTTGGCACGGGGAGGTTGGCGAATCAGGGTAAAATGCAATAAGAAATCTAGTACAGTATGACAAGACGTAACCCTAAGTATACCATTAGAAACGTACATCTATAAGAATTAAAAGAAAAGAACACACCATGGCTGTTACCGCGCTCGACAGACAACTTCTCCCCCAAGCTTCATTTGCAGAGCTTCCCTGGCCTCTAACCACTCGTGCTCCTTGCTGTTTGTCCTGACTACTGCTATTTCTCCCATCCCCAAAGGCTTTATTGTCTGTGCCCTTCTGCCGGAGCAGATGAGTCGAATCTCTCCAATGTCCATGAAAATTCTCTTGCTCGGTTTGCTCACGAGCTCCATAGTGTTCAGTACGGGTCGTTCGTCCCTGTACTTTAAGTCTGCCCATATTCTCTTTTGGGCTACACCGACGTCGTGGAATGCAATGGGTGATGGTTCGTCGACAGTACCCCGTGTGACTGAAGAAATGAAGCCAGAACGGAGAAGAATGGAAAGAATTCCGAGATTTTGGGTATTGTGGTCTACCGCAAGCCWGGCATGGCGGGCGCGGAATGCATTTTGGATACGYGCACAGAGGTCGTGCGGCAGAGGCATAAGTATGGGATGGTGACCGTGAAGTGCAGAAAGTGGTAGGATTAGGTAATTACCCTGGCCATGTTTTGTGCGACTCTCCTCAGTCCGCCATCTGCTCTTCCGGCTTTGGCCAAACGAGTAGGACAGATTTTGAGTTCTAATCCTACATCTGCTTTGCTGTTTGCTATCTCCTCGAATGCTGACCCTGACTTTGTCTCTCCACTTGTTTCCACTCTCTCTTCGTCTTCCAGTGAAGCTATAGGATGCATTTCAGCTCCATTTCCTGATGCTAGATTCGAAAATTATGTGGCGTGTTCTTTATCTTTTTTNGAAAGGGATAATGTAGTGCCTTTTCGCTCAAATCTGCCGGGAAAGGCTGCACCCCAGGTCGGACGGTGGCACTCATACCGACAACGCCACGACGAACCTCAGCCCGATACTTCTACAAGTAATATCCCAGAAGGAACGAACTGGTCAGACGTCTGGGATCAAGGGATAGCTAACAAAACACTTCCCTCAGAACTCGCGGATATTGCGTGCGTTCTATAATATAGGACAATACTTATTACTCTATACTAAGCTGGAAGTAGAAGCGACCGTGTTACTTCCATAATTTACTTCTCAGACTCTGCGCCAGAAGGACTCTCAAACTCTCTATCCTTATTCTGTAAAGCAACTAAGGTCTGCAGAGTCGCTACGTTGCCATTATAATTATTAAATCTGTGGTTTAGCTCGGACTCACACCAGCATCGACACCGTTTATCACAGGACGACCATTCACGCTAATACGCAACCAAAACATATATGACCACGGAGCCATTGGCTTCGCATTTCTGGACTCTTCTGCACCCAATGTCCATTTGAATTACCATGGTCTCAACGCCATCTCAGAACCCCTCATTGTCACCGAGTGAGCTTTTCTGTTTCTACCCTTTATGTATTCTAAATTCTAACCCGTGATTTCAGTTCGGAGGGTAATCTTATCAATGCTCTAGGTAATTCCAATCCTGCGCGGATCCTGTTATCTTGTATGGAAAAAGCAGGACTCGGAGCGGATACATCAGCACTTTTCAAAGAAGACGAACAGTTCTTCATCGGCACACTAGATAGCAAGCTCAAGGTAGTCCTTTGAAGCACTGCATTTGTCCCGTTTACCAATACGCCAGCACACAGGCTGATCAGATGTATACGATCACTGCAGGGGACCCATCGCGAGGCTCGATATCTCTCGGGACACCCGTTGCACCCTCACCCGGAACCAACGTCCAGGTAAGCTTACCTCCAAATCCCTGCTCGTCTGTAAGGCTCAGTCATTCTCCCTTTGCAGTTCTTCCACCGCTCGGCCACATCAGCATTTGAACTCCCCAAGTCTCTTCTTGCCACCCCTTCTCAACCCACTCTCCGATTCGCTTCCGTCTATGATGGCGCACTCAGAGCAAGTAGTTCGAACGAAGGCGCTGATGAGTTGATTGAGCTTGAAAATACCTTTTGGGCTGCAAGTGAGAATGGCTTTATTATCAGCAGAGGGACGGAACCAACGTGGACGTGTAACGTTCCTGGCGGCGTAGTTGACTTGACGTAGCGCTATATTCAGTACTATTCACATTTCCAAGAGTTCTTCCATTATTCCGCCAAGGGACCCAATAACTGCAGGCTTAAATGTTTGAACCGTCGAAGAAACAATCTCATGACATATAACATTTGTGGTCGAATGTAAAACAGAAAGAACTACAACAGCTAACTCATACACCAGATTACACTACAAAGTCCGGTACATTATGTTACATTAGCAAAGAAAGGAAATGGGTTTTGACTTTCAGACGAGAGCGGGTGTTGTATGTGTAGAAAACAAGAGGAAACCGACGACGATCGCACGGATGAGGCGCCGACAGCATTAAGCGATAAAAATATGAACAAGCAAGAAGCAATAACGATAACTAAGAGAAAATGTGAAAGCAAGGTGGACGAGAACCAGATAAAGCAGATTAAAAGCCGGAAGGAGAGGGAAGACAAACATTTATCTAAGGGGAATGCGGACTCCCAGGTGTGGTCGACTGAAGTACCATTATCATGGTATTATACAGCGGGGAGAGAGACCTCCCTCCAGTATTTATCACGATACTCGTCGTGAACTCTGGAGCGAAGAACAACCTCGTAGGACACAGTTCTGTGATGCGAAACGAAGGTCGGAGGCCGAGCTACTGGCGGGGATTTGAATGGCGGGAGCTGATGATTAGGATAAGGAGCAGGATGGATCGGGACGTTGTATGGATTAACAACGGGAGGGTAGTCGGGTGTAGGGGACGGTGTATAGAATGCGGCGGGATATGAAGAGCCGAACGCTGGTGTGTCGCCAGCAGCTCCAATGAAAGGAGATGGCGATGGAGAGAAAGTGAAAAGACCCTGCAGACACAATTGCTTCAGACAAAGATACAAATAGAAAGAAAGACGAATAATCCTCACCTGTTGCTGGTAATCAAAGGGAGACGGGCCGGCAAGCGGCGAATCGACAGAGGAGCCTCGTGAATG
>LBLO01000206.1:0-39434 GCA_004354395.1 Chondrostereum purpureum
TTCGCCTAGTCTACGTTCTCCGGCGATTTCTGCGACANCCCCCGGGAATCTTCCGCACGAAAGTCATCCATCTCCGACAGGTGCACCCCATAATTACCCCCCTTTAGTCTCCGGTCCTCGACAGAATCACCCGCCATATAACAATCCGTCGAATGTCCATTCTCCACAGACAGTTGGTGATTACCACCCTCCACAACCACCTCCTCCCGGTTACCCTCCCCATGGTTATGGTTCCAACGCCAACTACCAGACACCTGGGCTACAGACCCAAACATTGCCTCCTTTTTCAAGTCTTCAAGCTGGGGCGCCTAAGCAGCAGGGAAATGTCTCCTCTGTTCGTTTTCACCCCTCAGATTCTCAGGCTCGTCCTCCTCGGCCCCAATCAGGCCTCAAAAGATCTGCCACTAACATGCTAAGTGCCGAATCGTCTAGTGCCGAAGATGATGATGATGCAGCCCTACCTGCCTCTGGGCTGGTGGCACCCTGGGAGGTATTGCGGGGTTTGGCAGATGTTGCCATAGAACGCGCAGCTAAGGTAGGATTCTACAGGACGCAATGACACTCTGACTAATATGTACATTCTATAGGAGAATGGAGATGGCAGCGAAACACAAAGCCGACCTCTGACACCCACGCACGAAAGAGATTCACGACCTACGAAGCGACGGAAAGTGCGCCACAAGCTCCCCCGTGCACTGACGTTTCCTGACGGTAACCTCTATCGTCTTATCGTTGAACGGGTTTCTGATCTATGTAGTTGTGACCAAGGGCATAATATCAGAAGCAGAGGCTCGTGAATTGTTCAGGATGTGAGATATTTCAATTGATTGCCTTTCGTCTGTCCGCTGAAAGAGGCGGGCATTAGATTTTATCATGGCTGCTCCACCTTCTTGTGAGCATCCCATACATTTCCTTCTGTTCAATCATGTAGGAACTTTGCAGGCCCGTGTTCGATGCAAATATTGACACCTACGAAGCCCTGCATGAACGATCCCCGTTCGCTCTGGACACAATCTGTATGGTTTCTGCCAGGGTCCGGGATGGCGGAGGTAACTGCTGTTCCATGGAAATGATCTTTAAGCATTAGCTAACTACTATGTCTGTTGGGTTTCATTCATTAGGAAAGCCGAGCGAGCTGTACACCCGATGCCTGGAGGAGGTGCAGACCATTTCTTGTGCCACATTATTTTCTCCTGTCCTACGTATTGAAGTTGTCCAAGCGATGAGTGCGTTTCGTTTTCTCGAGTCAAAGCATCTTTTGACGATCATTATCCAACTGTAGTCCTTGTCTCTGGGTGGTCAGACAACGGTTGGTTAAGTGGTGGCCACGCTGTTAGAATGGCGTTGGAGCTATGTTGGTGTTTTCTCGGAACTGTTTGTGGTCTAGCATTGAATAGCACTGTCACAGCTTTGCATAAAGCCTGGCCCACTCTGCTAAGGCGCATGGAGAACAATGAAATGGACGTTACTCAAGATCGCGAACTAGTCATTGCATCAAGGACCTGGTTCTGTCTCTATCTTTTTGAACATCAGTGAGTTGAAGTTCCAAGTTGTGGCCCTCGTCACTAAGACCTCTCCCCCAGACTATCATATGGAACTGGACGTCCGGCCGTCCTCAAAGACGATGACGGTATCAAGCACTCTCGTCTTTTACTACGGCATCCTCTTGCGATTGAGGATGATATGCGGTTGGTTTCTACAGTAGAACTTATGGCGCTGCGCGAAAGGATTCACAACGCCCTCTCTCCGGCGGAAGAATTTGTCAGAGATCAAGATTTTGAGGAACTTCGACAGGCTGATATAAGTTTTCGACATTGGTACGCCACCTGGGATGCAGCATTCTCGCAGAAATATGAAGACGCCGGTCAGAATGCACAAGCCCTATCCATTGCAAGCACTCAAGGCTCATTCAATGCCACAGCATTTTATAGACAAAGTTTACAGATCCAGCATCTGCACGCGGAACTCTTCCATAATGCGACTGTCCTTCGAGGAATTAATGGTCCTGATGATATTCNAAAAATGCCTCCGGCGCAGAGGGATCTGGCTATACGCTCAATTCAAATTGCTAGGCAAGGACTCGGCATCACAGTCAATTCTCCTGCTTACGCAGAGGGAATGAAATATGGTGTGCTGAGTTATTTCCTCAATTGATATTTTCTCATCCCGTTCGAGTAGCTGTTCACTATACCCATGCGACAGCTACATTTGCGGCCTCATTTCTACTTCGCTTAGCGCGACTCTTGTGAGCGAAAATGTCCCAGATAGTGCCCATATTAATAACTAAATTTCGCAAAGCCCTACAGAATGTAATATTGAAGAAATCAGGCTCGAAGTTGCCCGGCTGGCGGCGTTGATGGCAGCAAGTAAGCACCACAACTCCTCCACCCTCAGTTTTGATCCCTGAGTTTTTTAAAAAAGTCCCTGGTAAACGCTACGCCCTAACTCTACAAATCATGTTGAAACGATCAAAGAAACGACGACATTCCTCGGCTTCGCGATCCCCTCAGGCCCTTCGAGATGCACACCATGCACAACACCCACATATGCCTATGGAACAAACAGCTCAGTCTAGTATGACACCATATTCTCCTGTGTATGACCCAAGCTTTGCTGGTCCTAGTGACCAGGTCCAGCACATGAGTGGCCAAATGCCTCAGCAGTTGTACTCTGCCGAAGTTGAAAACATTTGGCGCGGGTATGAAATGACTGCCATTGAACAGCTCCCTGTCTGGATATCCGATCAAAGTTTAGGTGGTCATTCCTTCCACCAGGATGGTATGAATGCCTTCCTATTACCCAACCACCACCTCCCCCCAACTCCGCAGATTTGGTGAAACCTTGTTTGATTTATCTATGTATTTCTGTATGTAATCTACGTTTTGAACATTTGTATAGTTTTTCTCATTGCAGTTATCCAGTACTGTGCCGAATTCCAAATGTATGATCAACAAAATTATTTGTGTTGAGACATGTGTAATATACAGTAATGAGTAGGTACTTCAAGATCGGCAAGTCAAGGCATTGCGAGTAGCCTGAGGCTAGATATATGTTTCCTCGACTGTGTATGCAGTCACAGGTGTGGGGTCCACCGACGTATGTGTACTGAAATCAGTAAAAGAGCTTTTGTCTATTGGTAACGAAGCCGTCGAAGATTGACTACGATTCCAGACATTCATAGACACCCCGAGTACAGGAATGAGGAGGAGAGGGATGGCGTAAACTATCCATTTTCGTAGATTTCCTAGAAAACCTTGATTGTGCGAAGAGGCATCTTTCATCTGAACGTCACCATCCCGATCGTCGATCAATTTTGTTTTCTCAAATAAATCTTCGAGCCCAGTTGGTTTTTCGGGAGCAAAGAAGCGTTGAGGACGCAACCATGATCCATCATCAGTCGGTGCAGTTCTCTTCGAAGACGGTCGAGCGGTATCTGATGTCGGTACCCAATCCATAGCGTCTGGGTCTTCTTCTGCGCCAGGCAGCATCGACGGCTGCCCAAATATAGGTATTGTTGACTTCGGTGCTGGTAGGATAGGTTTGGCTGACAGTGTCAGCGAGGCGAATAGATCAGGTTCAGCCACCGGGAGTGGTGTAGAGGAACGAGATGGGCGCTCGGCTCGTGATCTGCATACGGAAATGGAGTTGTAGAGCGAGACATAGTTGCTGTGCGTGAGGTAGTATCTATTAACCGAATAGTGGGGGGCTGTCGCAATCGCAAGACGAAGCATGATCTAAGGGCAACCTATAACGGAAACTTGTGAGTTATAGCTATATGGCGTAGAGAAGGCCGACTCACTGCAAGCTCCAGGATGAACAATGCATAAAAATACAGGATGCGTCTCAGTGAAGGCGTTTCCTGGGCCACTTCCAACAAGTCAAAATCCGGGCGGTACCACTGTGAAGCCAGAATCAAAGAAGAAACCGATCTTGAACATAAGGCCAAAGATTGGAGAAGCTAAATGATCCCATGGTAAGACATACATATAAGGGGCCGGTTGCAGGCAACCTACGATGTATTCTCTCTTGCCCTGTAGTCTCACATCACGACCCTGTAGTTGCGCACGCCGCACGGTAGAGTATGTCGGATCCCAATAGTTCCAAAACAAAGAGAGAAGCATGAGGAAGGGAAGTACAGGTCTCATAGGGAGCAGCCATAAAAACACGGAATAGCCCATTGCTCCTGGAAAAAATACCGAGGTATTACTCTTCTGCGAGTTAATTAGAGAGCAGAAGCGCACCTGACAAGTTAAAGATCACGGCGGCTCCAAGAGTCACCACCCATAGTGTACCTCTGATTCTCCAGATGAACAGCTCTTTCATCATTCTCTCCCGTTCCTTCAGATTTCCAGACACGCGTCTCTGGCGCTCCTTCCCTTTCGTTTGATTTAACCATCCCCCTAGTGCCGTGGAACGAGCCATTTCGNTCTTTCTTGCGAATTTCATCTTCTACCACGGGAAGGCAATTTTCACAGACNGGTGGATAACGTATATGAAGAGACTCTCGATATTCTGGTAGCTGCTCTAACCGGTGCTCATATTCGGGACTCTGACAACCCGTTAAGAAAATGAGATTAGGAAAATTAGATAGAATCTTACCGATGCTGACGGCAGATAGTTGGAAAGGAGGTTGATAATGAGCATTTGATTGGTCTGACAGGTATGACAGAAGGGGCCTTTGCCGTACATAGTTGGTAATCTGTTCTTGCTGGGTGANCCTGTGTGAGTTAAAAGTCAGACTTGTTATTCCCTAGAGATATAGATGGAGATGCGCGCCTCTTCTCGCGAAAGATCTCTTGTTGAGAGACTCGTCATGCATAGCTGGTTCATCTGAACGAATTTCCCCAAATTCGTCATAACGATTCCAACATGTACAGGCGGGACATCGGAAGTTTTTCGGATCCCTGGGCAAACCGACTGGTGTATTGCAAAAGAAACAGCTGATCTCGCTCTGGCGACGAAACATTGGTCGGGGAACAGTGAGGGAGGTGGGAGAGTGTTTCGAGCACGTGCTCTTCTTCCTGTCGCGTTTGAAAATGAAAACGTGATCTCTTCGGGATCCGGTCCGATTTCTACATCCGCGGACCACCTCCGTGCACAGCATTTTTATTTCCGTCATGTCTCTCGCCCCAAGTAGTGCAAGTGGATTAGGCCTTCAACCTACCTACTTCACCTCATCTATATTTGTGACGAATCTCAGGAATGACGTTACATCGCTTATACATGCATTTCATGAACAATATACCAAGTCTCTGGGAGGAAATGCCTGCAAACCGTTTACACTCTTTAAGACTGTGTGGTGTGCTCAGGGATGGAACTGGATGCAATTCATGACATTGGATTCCAGAGCGCGCGAAGCATTTCTCAATGTCTCTATCAGACTTTTTCTGGGTAGGTCAACCCGTTCTCTTTGTTTTGCCGCCTTCTCATGTTATCTTTGCAGAACGCAGTGTGAAGACGGAAGCACCTTTTACAAGAGCCATCGCATTGTTTGGCGTTTACACATTTTTCAACACTCAAATTTCGCCGACTGTGGCACCATATCTATACTCTGTCTCTCGCATACCTATCACACTTGGTAAACGCCATGTTGGGTACGATCTCTTCATATTACTCAAGCACTTCTCCTATCAGATATGTATACCACCCTTGTTGGATTCCCCACTACCCTGACTACCGATTTCCTACGGCCTTTACTCCCTGCTGTGACCAATATCTTGCGCTCTCTAATCGATAATGAAGTCTTCTTTGTCTTGCCTACCACTACGCTGGGAGCTCAGAGCCCACGAAACTTGCCCAGAGAAACATATACAGATGAATCTTCGGTCCTTCCTGCGCCCGACCCCAGTGCGCCTAGGAAGAAAGGGAGACCGTCCAAACGCGATAAAGTCAACAAAAGCAAAGCAGCCTTGGCCGGACTGGATCGTTGGATCCAACGAACAACAGCGACCGCACCGTGGAGTACTCCAACAGAGACTTTCTCCACTCATCAATTGCTTGCCAATCCGCCGAAGGGGACTCTGGGTCAGTACACAGACCAGAAAGCACATTTGCTAGCTATTCTGGATCCCGTGGGCACGGAAGGGAGCCATGGTCGGACAGTTCTCGAGCAAGCCAACACACAGGTAATGAACCGTTTAAAGCAGGCGGAAGAACTGACTACACAAGGGAGTATTGGTACGAATGAAAGCGGGAACATTGCAGGAATAGCAAGGATCGAACGAGCTGCAGCAGAACTCTTCAATCGTGATCAGCAGCGTGGTGGCCTCCTGGGACTTCTCGAAGGTGCTGGGCGAGTCCCTCCCCCGCCGCCTACACCGACAGCATCGCCCGAGGAAGGCGAAGGGGGGAGCACGGGGACGCCTCAGCCACCTGCGATCACTACCTTACCTTAGCACTGCTGTATCTATTTTTAACGTGCCTCGGCACCTTCTCGCACGAACNTTCTCGATTCAATACCCATCGCTCTTGTCCTTTTACTTCCATCTTGCCCTCCTTTCAGTCCTCTTGTATTTATCGCCATGGCGTCCCTTGGGCCGAGCGCCCAGCGCCGCTACTTTCCTTCAAACACCATAAATTCGTCCTCGACCACAGATCTCCTCCCAGCTGGAAAGCGCACATCTGCTGGTAGCCTCAGCTCTGACTCTCATTCTTCGAATAGTATACACGCCAATTTCGCAAGGGGTCCAACGCCAATCTACAATACTGCATCAGTACAGCCCATTCGATTCACCAATTCAGTTTCGCCAATGCTGACCTCTTTGCTGGATTAGAATGACTCGCCTTACATGGGAGGAGCCAGTCGGAGTGTTCTGTCTTCTCTGTCTTCTTCTCTTTCTGACAAGGTTTCGCTCGAGAATTTCAATCCTAAAGCTGGGTCTAAATCTGCCCCCTTTCTAGTTCTCTTTATCCCCTGATCCCTCGGCTTGGGGCACGGAGATCTCCTCCAGCCATCCTGAACCCGATGACTACCTTCACAATCCAGACCCCAGAAGGGACAGGAAACATGATCATGGCGGTCATGTTTTCACCTATCGTGGACTGACCAACTTGGGATGCCTCATCATTCTATGCATAGGACTTGTCGCTCTTTTGTATAGTTATACTTCAAACCCTCAATACACGTGTTAATTTGTTCTTCTAGCGTTGGATATCCCGTTCTTTCCTTCCTCACTGCCCATAATCTTTCTAGTCTTGGTGGTTTCAACATTGGGTAGGTCTTGACCAAAATGTTCCCGATCGAATGTTAATGCATCTGTTCACCAGAGGTATCAATGCTAGTGGTCAGGTGCGAGAAATGGTGTCAATGGCACTGTCCGATTGGCTGAATTACTACTAATAGATACCGGAGATGACCGGAAACTGGGGACTCGTCGACCGTGATACACCAAAAGAGTTTCATACAAAACCTTCCCTCCGCGATGGAACAGACATGCAACTCATCTTCAGTGATGAGTTCAATCAAGAAGGACGGACCTTTTATCCTGGCGATGATCCTTACTGGGAAGCCGCGGATTTACATTATTGGGCGGTAAGCGCTGGTTGCGATTTACTTTATCGTACACTTCTTTATGGGCTCTCCGTGGTGCACAGACTAACAACATGGAGTGGTATGACCCGGCTGCCCTAACTACAAAGGCCGGTGCATTGGAAATCAGCTTGTCAAGGAAAGAGATCCACAATTTGCATTACATGGGGGGACTGATGTCGACTTGGTGAGTGACACGAGAGACATGGCGCCTGGGCTCATATGTGTCAATCTCCCTACTAGGAACAAATTTTGCTTTACTGGCGGTCTAGTCGAAACGTCGGTGACTATTCCCGGCTCCAAGAATATACTTGGTTTGTGGCCGGCTGTATGGACTATGGGAAACCTTGGTACGATGAAAAGTTGTTGCGAGGGCGAATCCTGACTCTTCTCTAGGCCGAGCTGGATACGGTGCAAGCCTGGAGGGCATGGTAAGGATCCTATGAGCTCCTTTCGCTTCAGTGCACCATGTACTTACCAATAATATCATCTACTAGTGGCCGTATACGTATGATGCATGTGATATAGGCACAGCACCAAATCAAACGCTGAGAGGTTTACCTTTGGCAGCCACCATAAACGGAGATCCATCTGCAAATAATGAGCTTTCATATCTTCCTGGACAGCGTCTGTCTAGGTGTACATGTCCCGGGGAATCCCATCCGGGCCCGATGCACAAGGATGGTACTTTTGTGGGACGTGCAGCTCCTGAGATCGACATATTCGAAGCTCAAATCTCACTTGACGAAGGTGGTGAAGTTTCGCAGTCTGCCCAATGGGCTGTATGTATCTTCGTTTAGCGTGACATCTGATTTTGCTGATCATAGTCATTCCAGCCCTTCAATGCTCAATATATGTGGTTCAACACTAGCGATAATCTCATCATCTACGACGATGCAGTTACCGAGGCCAACACATATACCGGAGGGGCCTTCCAGCAAGCTACATCTGCTGTCTCAAAGACCGGTATGTGCCCTCATGATACTACTGCATTGCAGACTGATGTCGACTCTTCCATTGTTAGATCAGGATTGCTACCAGCATGAAACTGGTTGTTTCTCAGTCTATGGGTACGCAAAATTTATTCGTGTTTTCTCAACACTAATTTCTGACATAATCCGCAGGTTCGAATACAAGGTGCGAAATCATTCCTTCCCATCTTGTTCCAGGGACCAACATCAGCACATCTCCTATTTCAATAGCCTGGTACGTATAAATTGCCGAAACATATCCAATAACTGACCTTGTCTTCTTAGGATATGACGATGCCGTGCGTTTTTTCTTCTGCGAATCACATCATTTCTAATATTTTTTTCAGTATATCACTTGGATCAACAATGACAAACCGTCCTGGACTATAAACGCAGCGGGTCTAGCTGCCGATACTCGCGTTGAAATATCTGCGCGGCCAATTCCTCAGGAGCCTATGGTTAGTGGTACAATTCTCTTGTAATCTGACGCCTGACTTTTCCGCCACCCAAGTATATCATTGCCAATCTTGGCATGTCTACTAACTTCGGTGATGTTGTGCGTATCCCAATCTTATTCATGTCCTGCAACTCCAAACGTGATGCCATGTCTAGGATCTCGAACACCTTCAATTTCCGGCAATTATGAGGGTGGACTGGATCCGTGTTTACCAGCGTGCAGATTCGGTCAATGTTGGCTGCGATCCTCCAGATTTCCCCACCAAAGCCTACATTAAGCAGTTCGTACTCATATACCTGAACACTATTTGGAGTTCGCTTAAATCCCAATCCACAGATACATTGAAGCATACACGAACGCCAACCTGACGACATGGAAGGACGATTATGGCCAAACCTTCCCCAAGAGCAGTTTCCTTGGGGAGTGCTGACGCAGCAGAGACAGTAACACTACTTTGTATTATCGATATTTGTATTGTGCCCATTGNTTTTTTCATGTTATTTTTCCTCCTCAGTGTTATTCACAATAGCTTGTAGTCTGCTCTACAAATCAGAATTGAAATTTGTATACATACACGAACTTAGACGCTAGATGGTCGGCATTCAANCCTGGACGAGTACTGTAATACAATGGTAATAGATGGGGAGGGGCGATATAAATGTTACAACTGTTGTTTAAATCCAAAAATCTGCGTCGATCTACGAGGGATGCAATGGAACTATGATGATGATGTTCGTGAATCAAAGATGGTCTGCAATCGTTTCAACGTCCGTTCTAAGGTGATAATTCCACCAGCGGTCAGCCTGGGTACCGCAAGCTCTGTATCTGGCTCTGAGGTAGAGCTATTCGGGGATTTGCTTTTCTCAACCAGTTGACGTGCGTCTCTAAGCACCTTTTCCAATCGGCGATTGGTGTAGTACATCCACTCGATTTCGGCCTCAAGGCTTCCGATAGGGATTTCCAATGCACGACGTACAAAGCCACGAGAGAGAACGTAACTTTTCTCGTTGTAGAGTCGGCTATTCAAAACTTCGTAAGATAAAAGAACATTAGAGAATAACAAAATCTACCTGTTCACAATTCCCTCCTCCGTGCCTCGCAGTTTCTCATAGGCTGGTTCACAAAACCAACTAATAGCTAACGTTGTCAGCGGAAGAAAACAGGCAACAGAACAAAGGTGACTTACGGTTCCTTAACAAGTACGAGGCCCTGAATGCTCACGAAAGCCTGGAGTAGGGACGAGCGAGCCGAGCTCCACGTCTCATTCCTGTCTCCTGCCCACGTCCCCAATATCGATAAGCAAACCTTGCCCTCTTCGTACAAGTTACTAGAATAATTGTCCGCTAATCAACACAAACAGTACATACATTGCACGTCTCAAAAAAACTCACGGATTGACTTTTAGGATAAGAGTCAGTTGAGTGGGAGACAAGCGTAAAAAAAGAGAGACGTACCTCGGCCATTTCCATTTGTCCAACTGTGAAAATGCGCAATTGGGGGACTATTTGGAAAACCGGAGTCCAGCATCCAATCAATTACGAAGGGTGCATCTTCATACGGTGTATTCTCTGGCCCAATAATCAGAGACCGCAACAGATCTGTACGGTCTTCATATGCCCTGACTAGTATAGATTCTTCCAAGCGACGAATCAGCACTATTTTGTATGTGCTACGAAGGCTCTTACCTGGCAGACTAGAGGATAAGATTTTATACTCCCGATTGAGGCGACCCAAGAAAGCTTTCGATGGCTGGGCTGGCGCTGAGATATAGAAAGCATGATCTACAGGAGCCGATGGTAGGACATCAAATCGCTTCCATGGTTGGTCGGAGTCTTCACTCTCCTCTTTGTCTCCTTCGGCTTCACTTCCCTCTAACACGTCATGACTGGGTCCCCCGGAAACATCATCCAAAGGGTCCGGAATTCGTGTTCTCTCGGCCGATATAGGCATAGATATCAATGAGGGCCCTACGCGCGCTGTTTCTGGTCTCAAGTCTGAGAGAGGAAATGACAATGAAACAGGAGATAACATGGGCTCTTCCCATCCTTCGGAATCCACGTCCATGGTATCATCGTCTTGTTCATCGGCGTTTTGTTCATCATCGTCTAGAGACCCCGCATAATCTTCCCAATCACCATCTTGATTTGGTGGATCATACCGCCATACCCCGTCTTCATCCATGGACCAGATTTCCTCATCGGAATTATATGCGTTCGCCCCTGCATCGAGGATATCGTCTTCTAGTTGTTCCATGCCGTCGTAAAGTTTGGTCAGTCGTTCCAAAGGGTAAGATTGGGTAGTTCCATCAGGATGTAATACTTCCGTCGTGCCGTCGATATTCAACTGCAAAAAGTAACGGGTCTGTATGATTTCAAGGCCACGGAACAAGAACTCACATCAATGACTTCCCCTAACCAATGTAAGGGAGCATGCTGCATCATTTGCCCTTCGCAAGGAACGCCTGTTTTGCGAGTAGTCGCGACCTTGGTTCCAATGTCTGACATCTCTTTCCTCCATGTGTTGTAGCGACCATCTATGAATGGAGCCTCTTTGACCCAACTCTCTAGTTCTCCGATACGAGGCACGCGAGGGATTACGAAACCATTATCTGACCCTGGAGGATGGATAAACACAAATTCACCTCGGTGGACACCCAAGCCGTCGTGACCAGCTTGGGGGAACATCGAATCGTCAATTGCCCCATGAGGATCAAGCTCCAACACAGACACCAACTCAATTTTCCCAGTGTCTGGTAATAAGACCGTGGCTGTTCTTTGAACTGCGTCAACTGTCTGAATAACGACTCTCTGTTCGTCTCCCTCGTTTTTCCATAGCACATGGTCACCCGGCCTACGGCTCGTTAGTAAGAGATTCGTTGTAGTTAGCAAGGAAAGGATTTACCAGCAATCGTATTCATCAGGATTGAGATATGGGATAAGATCCACAGCCTTCATTGTCTCTTTCGATCCATCTTGCCAAAGGACATCCACGGTTGTCTCCGTCCTTGTGACATTCAACATCGACACACCGACTATTCCCGCCGGGTCTTCCTCCTTCCCGTGTCGAGTAACTGGAGCTACGTAGCGGTGGTTCAAGTGAACCCTATCATTGACATGGAATTGAATATCTGCGCGATTTCGAACAAGTGATAATTTAGATATGTCTTGTCCATGCCAGAACCGTCGCGGTCGTGTCTTTGTCTGGGCTTCTGTCGGAGTCAGCTAGAAAATAGTTGTAAATTCCTGGAGCATATATTATGGTTAGAGCCTACCATTTGGTTGAGGGCCAACCATGCAATTGCGTAAACAGTGTGCTTGACTGCAATGACGGTGTCCACATTCTTGCCCACGAGAAAACCGAGAAGATTGTGGTAAGCCCCTCTAGAACTCGGAAGGATATCCTATGTCTCCCTGTAACTAGAGCAAGCAAAACGGAAGCATGATATCATACGCACTGGTCCTTTCTCACCAACTGCGAGGCGAGCAGTGAACTCGGGCAGTCGTACAAGCTGACCGTTGGCTACTTCAATGATATTCTCGTCAAAGAGCTGGAGAAGAATATAAATGCCGTGAATTGCAGCTATGTAGGTATTATTACCTCAATGACCTGAGAGATAGTGAGAAATTAAGCATCAGGGATTGAATATAACTAGCTAATTAGACGCGCCTGGCCAACCCAATCATCGTAGACGACATAATCTCCCAGTTCAGCTTCCTTCTTTGGCTCTACATCGTCCAAAGTCATCCAGCCATCTACGCGCTGGCCGCTTATGGCGTGTTCCAAGCAAGCTCTGACTCTGACATCGGTAATGACGCCTGATCGCACATCGTCTATCGTTCTCTTGCAATAGTCCCCTGGGCGAAAGTTGCGGTCGAGAAGTTCGAGATCGGATTCAGGTAGAATCTCCCGTGGAGAGTTGGTTGTGATATGGTCCGTAGGTCCAGGAAAGAAGGATACGCCGACCTCTCCGTGTTCGAGAGATCGTAGCATTGGGTCTGGCGACAAGGGTGGGGGGACATCTTCAGCGTCGTGCCAACATCTCTGTTATTTCCTTGGGTTTGAGTGTCGAGTCCGTCAATAGGAAAAGAACTGGCGATGATGACCCACTAAAACTATGCCATGCGTACGCGGAGGGTGAATTCTCTGGACGATATCTTGTTGGTAAAACTAAAATAATCATGTTTGGAACGGAAGAAACAATATAATTGCTACGACCAACAAACCTTTGTTGGGGGGTGTCGGTGGGTGGCCATGGAAGGGAAAAGGAGATAGTATACTAGCACAAAAGCTGAAGGTAATCACTACTTACTCTGTCGGTTAGTAAGTAACTTCGCCACAAGCGGACCGGCCCATGGTTTGGCCACCCGAGGTAAGTCACAGACGAACAATTGACAATCATGTTCTGGCTATTTTTGTTTGGCCAACAGCCCACATCGCTCTCTTGGTCTCTTGAATGTGCCTCCTATCTCCTCCAATGCATCCCGGACTTTGAGCTTTGAAATACCGCATACCACCACCAGTCCCCGCTTTGAGATTCCAGGGAAAATGTTCAACGGTGCCTTCGTCGAATCTTGTCTAGGAGAGATTGAAGAAATTCCCACCATTTCGAAGACAACCAAAGACGCCGCTGGATAACTCCCTCTTCTTCCTCCACTTTGGGATTTTGGAATAGATCCCGCATGCGACCTTTTCTTGGAAAAATTGGATGAGGAAACAACCTATGATTTCGAATTCTACTCGTATCGGGAGGCTCTCATACCCTTGCACAAGCTTTCCTCCGTCTTCAACATATGCACATTGGCTTCCCGTGTTTGTAGAATCATTCTGTATGACATAGACTACTAGAAGGGCAGATGTGTGCTCGGGAGGAGTCCGTTTGATAACTCATAAATAGGCCCACTCGTTTCGCATTGGCACCTGCGGTTATATTACATTTCTACAGCTACAGATTGTGTCGATAAATCTGGATTCAATTCACAGACGAAACAGTTCCTCGAACTATGTCGACCCTGTATCCACTTGGAAATATCTACCTCTGGAGTATTCCAATAATTTGGGCCCACTGGTTTCGTATTGTTGCGGGAACTATACGTATTATTACATACACACGGTGCAGCGCAGACGGACTGATGATTGGGAGGGTACGTACCAATGTGCACTAGTMTAAACCTTCCTTGAGCGTGTGCTTGCAGGCTGCCAAGCTGTATACCTTGTGCTGTTTGAAGGTGTAACTTTGGGGACTTATTGATGTATGAAAAGTGTACATGAATAGCAGCCAATGGCGTATAAACAGCTGAATAGCGCTGCCACAGCATCTAATATAAAAATTTCTCGGAATCCAGCGCAAATGGCGCTTAATCCCAGCTTGAGCAATGGCACAATCGTCTTGTATGTCCGATCGAGAAAGGGACGAGGGATGGTGATGAGATTAAAGTGCATCGGAAAATCTGATAAGATTAGATAAAACACATGGAGTTAAAATTTCCAACTTCGTCGGATCTGTTCTCATGCGTGCAGAGCTGTTTCTTTCCTGACTACTTAACCGCTCGCCCATGACTTTAGCGTTCCTCATTTCTCCCGCCTCTTTCTCTTCTTCTGACCACTTGTGCTGAAAATGCTCAGCCTTGCTCCATCCCGAAACCGCTTATCCTCTTCCCTCAAAACCAGCAGAGTCTGTGTACCCTCAGCTTGCTACGCCGTCAGTCTGATTCGTTTCCTTTGGAGCTCCTGTTGCTCATGCATACATCTATAGACTGTACGTGGGACTCCCCATCCAAAGGCCCTCGACGAGGAAAACCCTCCCCACGACAATGTGAGTCATTTCGTAGTACGGTGTTCTGGCACTATGCTGAATGTCGCAACCTCTAGGACTTCATTTTATCGATTTTACGGGCTAATCCGTCTCTGAGGGATACCCGTTCATACCTTGCCTCTTTTGGACCCCGCCCCCTCCAAGCAACGTCAAAGACATCCCAGGAGTTGCCGGAGATCACACCCGAAACACCGACGAAGGAAACTTCGACGTCGGCCACATCTTCGAAGGCCATCGAAGTCGTTACTCCCGCGCCTCTATTCAACTCTATCTTGAATCCAGTTGTTAAGAGGACTGCTTTGGTCAAAGTTCAAGGTCCATTCACTGACGTTCGTCTTGAGAGCATAGCTCGAGGGCTCGTGCATCTCGAAAAGTTGGGCCTGGTTAGCGTCATTGTTGTCGAAAACGATGAGCTGACTCGTGGGGATCAGGATGGAAGAGCTACGCTAATTGAAGAAACCATGCGCCTCGTCTCCCTCCTGGAGACGCAAGGCGCCAGAGCTCGTCCAGTTCTCGGTGCTGTCGTGAGANTAGGGCCGAAAGAGGATGACAGCGAATCGACACGCGATGACTACACATTCATACCGCCAGAAGCTCATACAACTCCCTCAGATCTGGTCCCTATCCGCTCTGCTCTCCAAGCAGGGGAGATTCCCGTCATTGCACCGTTTGCCCTTGATTCATTCTGCCGTTCGGTTCGAATTGACGCCAACGATGTGATCGGCGCATTAGCTCGTGGGATGGTCGAAGCTGCCGAGCAAGATAACTCCAGCCAGTCTTCATCTCAACTCCCGGCAGGTATCGACCTCACACCCCTTCGACTAATGATCATCAACCGCGAGGGAGGTGTCCCATCCTATGCCCGTTCAGGATACCCACATCTCCTCATCAACCTCACTTCAGAATTTTCCTATATTCATGACACCTTCCAACGCCCTTGGCACGATACCCATCCCACTGCGCTTTCTAATTTGAACCTAGCCCGAACATGTCTGGCATACATGCCCCCGACTTCTTCTGCTATTCTCGTTTCACATCGCTCTCCTAGTTCTCTTATAGGTAATCTGATTACCAACAAACCCGCCGTTAGTTCGAGCCTTCCACATGCTCTCCTACAAGGCAACAGGAAGCTCACGCCACATACCCCGACCTTGTTGCGTCGTGGGCAACCTATCCAAGTCCTCCGTACTGTCGCAGACATTGATAGATCCAAACTAAACGCTCTATTAGAGCAATCCTTTGGCAGGACCCTGGACAGTGAAAAGTTCTATGAGCGCCTCGAACGTTCACTAGATTTCGTGATCATCGCCGGCGACTATGTTGGCGCGGCTATTGTCACAAATGAACTAGGTTCTGACCCGAAATCTCCCATATCCTATTTGGACAAGTTCGCGGTCCTTCCCAGTCATCAAGGGGATGGCACGGTGGATTTCCTCTGGGTTGCTCTTCACGACGAATCTTATGGTCTGGGACATCCCTTCTCCGCAAACCCGAATGGTGGAAAGGGAGGGGAAGGGGAGGGCCGTGATTTAGTTTGGCGAAGTCGGGCTAATAATCCAGTAAACAAATGGTACTTCGAGCGAAGCTCAGGTCATGTGCGGATAGGGTCTTGGGTATTATTTTGGTGTGATGCGGAGAAACGTCTCAAGATAGAGCAGGGGCGCAGGGCGAGCGCCGGCCTCTCTTTTATTGAGGATTGGGAACAAGGGCGTCTGTCAGCCTGGGCAGAAGCCGTGGAAAAGATACCCTCCAGCTGGAAATGAGGACGAGGGATTCACGATAGACAGATCTTAGACTGTAAATATCTAGATAGGATGTATTTTTCAAGGTGTCATAATTTCATGTAGTATCCAAAGTAATCATTGAGTGCCGAGTCTTGGGGCACCTCTCTAATGGGCTAGGTGATCAGTGTGCCTAAATACACTAACTAATGCTGAAAATCGCTCCATTGACATTGAACCAACTTGAATATGTAGGCATTGTATATATTACAATGTATTAAAACCAGCCATCCATAAGCTTCCTCGAAGCCTCGACTCCCAGCTGCAGGTTCTTTAGCATTTGACGCATATTCAGAAAATACGGAGACTTACGAATGTAGCTGCATTGGCAGGGAATGCACGAGCCATGGCAGGCCCAAAACCTTTCCACAAAGCCTTGACACCATCCTGAGCAATCGTTTTCCTCGCGCAATCCATGAAGCCTGAATACGTTCCGGTGGGAGCAGATTGGATTCTGGATTTTAACACCTGTAAGATGATGAGATGACAGCTTTTCATGCCAACAATAGAGGGCTTACATCTGGGGGTATCGCAATAGACCACATAGCAACCCCAGCGGTTCCACCTGCAAGAATAACTGCCCCCAGATTCAAGTCTGCAGGAGAGGAACCAGCAGGTGTCAGTGCTCTCTTTGTAACCTCGTACGCAGCGAAGTATCTGTTGAGACGGAACTTCAGCTTTGGATATAGGAAAGTGATGATAAAAGGCTCACGCAGCACTCCCAGGACCGTCTCGAGCTACTGTTGCAAATGATCCTCGGAAAATGCTCTTGATGCCCCCTTCCTTGTACAGATGTCCAATGACGTCAATTACTCCCTTGTACTTCTGCTCCGCACCCCCTTGCCCTTGCACTTGGAGAAGAACTTTAGCCCTTTCAACAGGAGCAGTGACGAGGGTTGTCGGAACTGCAGACAAGAAACCAGCTGCTGCCAGTTCGAGCGTCGACAGGCTTTCGCTTTTGCGATTTGGCGTCGCGGAAATGATGAGGGATTTTGACATATCGTAGGCCTGGAAGGGGTTGGTATATAGCTCATACGCTGAAAATTCTACTTACCCAGAAAGAGACCGCGAAGATAGGTGTAACCCCTGTTTTTTGTTCCGCTAATCAATGAGAGTTACAGAGGCAGAGGCAGCTCAATACTCACCTAATAATGGTGGGACTACCCCACGATACATTCTATTGTCCATGGCATTAAACGATCAGTGTATCCTTTAGATAGATCACACAGCATACCCAGACATTCCATCCTTCGCCAAAGTCTTCTTTACTACATCTAACCCGCCAGTGTAGGTGCCTGTAGCGGCAGTCTGGAGTCTGGTTTTCGTTAAATCGAAAGGATGGCCTGGAAGTAATGTTGAATAGGATAAAAGACTGAAGATGATTGGATCACGCACCAACCAACACTGCAGCAACCCCACCAAACCCTCCAGCGACAAAGGACTTGACTGATTCGAGTGTAGCATTCTTCGCGTCCTCTATTGGTATGGATTCACCCTAGAGCGGCATTATCACTACATGTTAATGGAATGAGGATCGCAAATTCTACCATCGTATGAAGATGAGATGGTGTTGGCAATTGGGAAGAAACTCGCGTACCGCGCCAAGAAATGGGGATGCCGACGTTAAATGTTCGACGGGACAGAATGCGGAGAGCCGAAGCATATGATTTCTTGGCCAAGTTGCTGACACATCCAGATATAGTGATACATCACTAGGCTCGTGACCATCCTACCTCAACTCATTGGCATTCGGTACCTAGGACAAAACGACTGTCTTTTGTGAGAAAGGTAGACGGTAACGAGTCTAATACATCACACTAATACTAATAGTAGTTCCTTCGTTATACTTACTGTTTACAAGGTATTAAATACATGGGTGTGGTAAATATGGTAGAGTCTATACAGCCATTAAATAGTCTTGGGATCCTCAATCTGCTTCATCGTCTCTCCCAAATCCGCCAATAGGCTCATACGTCGCCTCAGTGGTGTCCTTCCACCAAAATACGTTGACAGCATAGAAGAATACACAGATGGCAGTGAGCCCAAAGACTCCAACGACCGTTGGAGSTCCATACTCGACCCACCAGGGGGGTTGATATGGGTCAAGTAACCTGTCAATTTGGATGACGCCGCCCGTTCCCCCACTAGTGGTGGTACGGCCCCAAGACAGAACTCTTGCCCAGTCCGCATTTCCATCTGTTCCGCGAGCACCTTTGATGCCCACAATAAGCTGCATATGACCATCAACTTCTTCGTGTGTCCGGAAGACCACGTCCCCGTAAGCTGAGGTGGAGGTATACAGAGTGCTATAGGTTGCTAAATCATCCATAGCCAAGGGACGGTTGTTGTTAAGTCTATCATTATCTGTGAGTGAATCTGGAGAGGCCCCGCTCGGAGGGGTAGGAATAAGATGTTGTTCAGCCACGATCTTGAGTCGACTCGGGTCGTCGTACAGTTGAGTCAAGTTGATTGCCTTGAATGCATCGTCAGTCGGGCAGAGCAAAGTCCAAGAGACGCCCGCGAGGCCTGCGTCGGCCCATGGAGAGTCTTCTGGAGGTGCTGTCCCATTCAACACCCAATCCATCCCTGCCTTCGTGACTATAGTCGCCATCGTGCTTCCTTTGGCGGCTTTCACCAATTTCCCGACATCGAGTTGGACGCTGCGCGGAATGAGTATATCTGAAAGCTCGTGTATTACGCCCGTTTGAGTTAAAGTGTCTTTGGGATATAGCTCTGCCTTCATACCAGCCCAGCCTCCGCTCGCGTTGATGAGCACGGTTCCGTTATGTCGCTCTACATGCACATCTGAGTGCTCTAGAGTCGCAAACGTGTGCTGGGATCCATTCTGTAAGGACTGTGCATACTCAACACCTGACAATGCGTGATGAAGTAAGACTTGCTCCAGATCTTTCTTCGAGCTGGGTGCAAGAAGATGGGCGCTAACAAGAAGCCCGAGCCGTTTGAACGCAGAATTATGCGGGATAAGCAGGGAAGTACGTGGACTGGTTTTCAACGTGTCAGAAATGGAGGTGGAGAAAACAGCAGCAAGGAAAGAGGAGAGATCTAGGAAAGGCAACGCAGTTTGCAATGCATCAGAGGGGGGAGTAAGGGGACGATTTATGAAATAGATGATAGTGTTGTTGACCTCAACTAGGGAAATGAAACATTAGCAATAGTTCAACGTGTTTGAAATGAAATGTGCAGGCTCACTCATGTCACCAATCGTACTTACACCGGCAAACCTCACGGATTTGGGCAGCTTGTTGTCTCCAAGTACATCGACCGTCTCTTTTTGTGTTACTTCAACACCCAGGACCTGTTTCCCCCCGGCTAATCCTTCTTCCTCCAAGGCAGTCTCCAATATCATCCCATCATGTAATTTCTTTGGGGTCCATCTCCCCAGTAAGAAATGGTATTGTAGTAGCTTCTTCATCTCTCCACTTCCAGGTTCTGGTAATTCGCCGTCCCCCAACGCGCTAAGGATGTCATCTCTCGGCGCGAGGATAGTATATTTGGTCTCAGTGTCATTGACAAGAGCCGTAAGACCAGAGGTATGAAGAAGGCTTATGAACGAAGAACAGTTCAAGCCAAGGAGGTATTTCTCTGGGGTTATCTGGAGGGCTCCCTCTGGGACTAGAAGATCGGACACGAGGTGGAGGACTCCGTTCGATGCATAGATGTCGGGCTCAATGAGAGTTGCAGTAGATATCATGGTCTTGTCGGGAGCAACCACGATTTCCAGGTTGGTTCCATCAATGGTAGTCACTAAGAATTGGAAGGATTTGAATATTATGGCATAGTTAGTTCGTCTTAGGAATGATGCTTACAATTGACCGCGGGATCAAATGAGTCCGAATACTTGACCCGTTTCTGAACGACCGCATGCATATTGAGGATACGATTGAGATCATCGGTTGCATGTCCACTTTCGAGGTATAACTTCTCATACTTGTTCAAGCCTTCCCAGGCCTCGTTGACAGGGAGAAATAGTGTCAATTCCGAGGTAGAGTTTAGCAAAGAAATGATCTCCGGAGTGAGTACACGGTTGAAATAAGAAAGTGAGGAGTGCCGCGATACAACTGTAGCTAAACATAGAAGGCCATTAATTGGATATGTCACAATTGAGTCTGGTACTCACCTAGGTTTGGCGGGGGTTCTAAAACACCCGAAATACCCAGGAGAACACCGTTCCCCGCGTCAACCACTCCCTTGACAATCTGTGTACCTCCTTGGCCAAACGCGTCAACACCGACGTAGGCTTGTTGATCTCGCGCGGAGACCCGTAAGCGTTGGGGCTTTCCTCCAAGTGTCCCACCTGGAACTGGCATCCATGGTGGATATGGGGGTGGCTCCTGCGATGGAGGTTCTATGGGAGCGTGGGGATAGTGAAGTGTGCGGAGGACGGCGACTCGGTCAGAGTCTTCTGGTAAAGAATAGAGTGAGGAATTAAGGAGATGGTAGAAAAGCTGCTGTCGAAGCTTTTCTTGTACATTATCGTTGAGAGGAGAAGTGGGTTGTGTGGCGAGGGCCGAGTTCCAAAGAGAGTTGTTGTGATGCTCAATGGCATCATTAGTAGGAGCAAAGAGGGTGCTTCCATTGAGACGATTGAGAGTCGGAATGAGTCTTGCCCGCTGAAGGAGGTGAAGAAGAGAAGAGTAATCTGGGTCTGCGCTCAAAGCGTCTACCAGAGTCAGGGAATTAGATTCTGGTGAGGCAGAGAGCGGGAGTTGTTGCCCCCGTACAACTGCAAAGATGGCAGCGAACAGCCAAAGACGCATGGTGGGAGTATGAGAGCAAGAAGTGAAGCGTAGTCTGTGAATGGAAGATTATGACATCCCAACGGGATCGGCTCACAGGCATCCGATCACAAAAGTAACATTAGCTAGGACAACTCCAAGCAATCGCGACTGCTGCTAAGTACTTACCACCACATCCTCTAAGGGCCCTCAGCCATTTCGCGTCTCTCTTTCCTTCATCCACCAGCCAGGAATGTGCACTGTCGAATACACTTTTGATTAGGTCTCCATCTCATAGCCATGCTCACTCTCCAACACGCGTATTCTGGATGCCCTCCTGCTGGACTTCATCACCTCGTTCTGCCCCACGAGACTCTCCTCGTGTGTAAATCGCGTTAAAATTGCTTTTCAATCTAATTTGTATTCGATAGCTATATCCTTCGAAAGATACCGTGATCATTCTCAAGGCTAGCTCACTTGNCCTCGTTCGGATCCTGGCTTTCTCTGAAGCGTTCCTTCCGACGGGGCACACTGACAATGTTATTTCCTGTATATCTGTCGACTCGGATATGAAGCTCGTGCGTCAACTGCTCCTCTAGCTTCCGCGTATATGATAACAGGTGGCGCGGATCCAGATAGTTGCCGCAATGGGAACGCGCATAGCATCATGGGCCTTGTCTGGTGTACAGCAAGATACTTGGAGGGTACATTCTACACTGGCTTTGAAGGAAGGACACAATGTCACTTGCCTACACAATAAATCAGGTAATACGTTGTTTCATTCTGTGCTGTTCAGCTACGGGCTGCGTCTGCGAACAATGTCCTCGTCATGTCAATACCGAACCTACGCGATCGTGCTCCATGGTCAAATTAGGCATTGATATACATTATTTCTACCAGGGATGCTCGCTATTGGCACCGAGAAAGGACTCTCCGTCCATACGTTGGTTCTCGACAACGATCTGCCTACCTGGTCGCAGAAGTGGATGACATCGTGTGTACCTCCTCCATGTCTTTCTGAGTCTTTCTAAGTGAGATACTAGCCTTGAATTCCCCCCGTCAATCACAAGATTTTCCCCTTCTTTAATGCATATTGCTACGACGGTGAAGGTACGCATATTTAGAAAATCAGCTTTATGCGGAGATGCTTTATAGCGAGAGCACTCTGACCTAAGATTCGATCCCCTACTACTGTCCGAATCTGTATGGTGTAAGCATAACGTGTATCGGTGACCTGGGAGGTATGAGTAGCAGATTTTCAGCGCACCAAAAATAAGAGGGTGGATATGTTTCTGTTCACCTTTGTTTTTCTTGCAATGCATTGCATTCTGGTTTGGATCCCACAAGGGGGCAGTTTCTATGCGAAGACAGAGCATTCAATCCCAATTGTTGGCAACTGAGTACCACAATGCTCCAAACCGGTGTTTGCATCATACAGATTGGGATAGCATATCTCCCATGAATGCAGAGATCTCCTTATTATTGGGACATGTATAAATCACATCTCTTCAGGGAAACAATTCCGTAAGGCTATATTCGACAACGACAGGGAAGCAAACGCAAACAATTTGCCATCCCAGATCGGTGATTAATATAATATGGCGSAACACACAACGTTCGAGTCGGTTTGTCGTCGTCAGTTCATGCTAAGAAAACATCCATTGACATTTTACTAGTGATGACATGATTCTATGCACTATCACATCTGATTCGACGCTGCGGATATTTTTGCCAGTGTTAGACGCGCCACAACATCTACAATTACACGCCTCTGTGGATCTCTTCTCTTCTCTACCCAGTTCTGTCGCCCTGCGAAGTAGAAGTCGATCTAATATCTTCTGGCTAGATAAAGAAGTCGTCTCCTCTGGGATCCAGAAAGCCATCGAATCAATCGCAGAGCATGAACAAGAAACTCTGCGAAGTAAAAGGTTGCGCGAGATTCTGGAGGAGAACTGGGACCTACTGTTCCGGGTTCTGGACGACGGGTCGTTCGTACTGAGCGCTGTTGCGAATATTGACCGTCGACCCCCAACCCTTCTGCGCCACTTTGTTCTTCAGCAATCCCCTCCTTCAACACTCTCGTATTTCCCATCCTATGCATATCTGTTGCCAGCACCAGATCATCCGTTTCTAACCTTGATCACCTCCCCCCCACTTGCCTCCTACCAGGTATTGCCGGCAGAGGCATTTGGTGCCCAAGAGCAGGGCTTCGAGCTATTTGCAGAATACGAGCCCCGCAGGTTAGAAGAAGAAGTGGACATCATCAGATTTATCAGAACTCCGGAAGGCAGTGGCGTTGGAGTGGTCAGAAAGGGAGGGATCGGAGATGTATGGCAAATCTCGCCTGGACAAGAACGTTTAACAAGATCAGGGTCATGGAAAACTGGAGACTTTGTCATAGTTTTAGACGGCGGTGAGTTGTAAAATTTNAAAAAAACAAATCAACGATACTGTGCTGATATCCTATTTTTGTTGCAGGCAACCTATTCGCAACCTACTGTCTCTCCGATTCAATTTTGACCCTTCATTCTACTAACGTTTTGAGTCTGGAATTACCCAAACTTTCATGGCTGTTTAGTGTTCCCTTCAAGGGTGGAGAGGAACGTATCATAGGCATAACGGACACCCTGTCGATTGTCCAGATTAGCGTGTCTCGAAAACCCGAACTTGCACTGGTATTTCTCGGGCATACGTGTTTACCTCTCTCCTCCCCACCTCAGAGAATTCTGCCCGTCGACCCGATGGCATGGGGAGGGGGTCACCCATGGGTGGACCACGACGTCTTGCTCAGCATATCAACTCAGGGTGAGCTAGCCTTCTGGTTGCCTGAAGAGACAGGGAGCGGAGAACTTCACGACTCCTTGGGCTTGGGGAGTGCCTCTGGATGGCGATGTACAGGCCAAGTACATACTGGTAAAACTGGGCTGATCAAAGCACGGTGTAGTTCCGCCAAGAAGACAGCATTGTGTGCGTTTTGTAGTATGTTGAACAGAGGTATCGGAAAACTGATTGTTCGTTACAGGGACCCCTGTCTCCTCTGGTTTTGAGCTTACGATATGGGACTCCAAGGAGTCTGAATTTGCGTCGGGGTTAGAATATCAGAATCTCTTCAGGTACGGGATCTAGTTAATTCGATTTGAACTGATGTCTKAATATCTGTCAGTGAGCCTATTAACGATCTTGACTGGACATCGAGTCCCGACGGTCAATCCGTGCTCGCWGTCGGATTTTTACACCACATAGACCTTATATGCCAACAACGAATGTCCTATTTCGACGAGAAACCCGGCTGGAGTGTTTGTTGGAAGGTTGATCTTGCTGGGTAAGCTGGTAATAGTTGTCTTCCTCTACCGCAGCTTACCAGACATCTCGCCAGCTTGACACCATACCCTATCTGTGATTCTATATGGTTAACAGGCGGTGTGCTGCTAGTTGGTGCGGGTCATCAAATATTTCTCTATGGCCAACCCGCTGAGGGCTTGAANGCTTCGTCGGGCGAACGTTTGCAACGAAAATCCCTATCATCATTGTTCGAGTATGTTGCGCGGGAAACTGGTCCACTTCCTGATTATCATCCACAAATGTTGCTACAGTGTTTATTATGGGGTGGGTTTGGTTTATGGCTCTCTCTCCGTCCAGGATCTCATTTTAGCCAAACAGAGAAAATTGAGATAGTCAAAGACATCATTGTCAACCTAGCGAAGGACGTTGAACGAAGCATTGCTGAAAACACTCATGATCGATGGACATTCTTACCTGTGGAACGATTTCTAAGGAAAGAACAGGCCAGTGTCAGACACCTGAAGCAATACAACTTGCTTTTCAACGAAAAATCTGTTGAGAACGAGGATGAGTAGGTCCAAGGTCTACATCGTCAAGTGTTAACCACAACTGACCCTTATTCCAGGTCCAAGCAAGAGACATTTTCACGTAAACTCGTTATGAAGTTGATCAAAAATCTTGAACGTTATCCTTTAACGCGTCTTTCTCCAAACGAACATGCGCACCTACTTGTGCTGTTACAGGCTACTTTGGAGGTTTGTAACTTGTACTTCTGCGCAGCTCATTTCAATGACCGTACTGGCAGAGTGATGAACAACGTCGTGCACTAGACTCCAACGGTCTTCGGTTCCTAATATCTATGCGATCTTTCTATATCCTTAACGACCGGGCGTTGAGCCCCGGAAATCTAACATCTGAGACTCCGGATGGTCAAGGTAAACGTGAACGGCTTCGGTATCGCGACATGGTCTGGGCATTCCACAGCGGGAGCCAAGATTTGCTTCTCGATGCTGCAGCATCTGCTTGTGGTGGCAGCATGCGTTGGTCGGATGCAAAAGCACTAGGGGTCCCAATCTGGTTGAATTCTGTGGAAAGACTGGTAGCTTCCTGGTTCCTGTATCTATGACGGGAAACCTCTGATGCATATAAACTCCACAGAAACTTTGGCTGGAAGTGGTTGCGCGCAACGAATACATGGCTGGTGACACTCGCGACCCAACCGCATGTTCCCTATTGTACTTCGCATTGGGAAAAGTCAAGCTAGTCCACGGATTGTGGAGACAAGCTGCATGGCATAAGGAACAGAGTCTTATGCTGAAGTTTCTGTCCAACGACTTTCGGGAAGCACGGTGGAAGACAGCCGCCCTCAAAAATGCCTACGCTCTTTTGAGCAAGCGCCGCTTCGGTGCGAGCAGTCCCTTTATGCCCTTGTGATGAATGATACTTATATTATTCCAACTAGAGTATGCTGCAGCCTTTTTTATCCTTGGAGGCTCCCTGAAGGATGCGGTAAATGTATGCATACGACAACTTCAAGATGTTCAATTGGCCATTGTTCTGGCTCGTATTGGCGAACAAAGCAATGATGGGCCGCTTTTGACTACGATTTTGAATGATACTGTTCTTATCGAAGCATTTCAAGAGGGTAATAGGTGGCTAGCAAGTTGGGCCTTTTGGATGTTACATCGAAGAGACTATGCTGTTAGAATTCTTGTTGTACGTATATATATCCATCTTATTGTGAGTTTGGCTGATTGACGCCTGCTTGGCAGTCGCCGTTACAGGAAATTATCCGATCTTTGGGCTTGAGTGTTCAGGACATCGGTGAACCACATTATGACGATTCTGCTCTGGCTCTCTTGTTCTCGCAGTTGCGATCAAAAACTCTTCAAACAGCCAAAGGAACTAGTGAAATTTCCGGAAGCTCCGAATTTAATTTTGTCCTTCAAATCGCTCGGGTCTTTTGTAAAATGGGTTGGTGCTTGTTTTCTCGAGACTTAGTTTGGTGTTTGACAGAGATCATCATTCCTCATAGGATGCCATGCTCTCGCACTGGATCTTGTTTCTTCATGGTCCTTCGAGCGCCCTACAATTTCACAAAATGGAGGCCATTCCGCAGATCGACAAGCAGTTGGACGAACGACTAGGCTTAGTATGGATCCTAAACTGCGAAGGCAGGCTTCCATGATCATCGATATGGACATTACTACCCTTCCATCCACAAGGCCAGCTTCGCCTGACAACAAACCGCCTCCAATACCGGAAGAAATCAAGAATGAAAGGGACTTGGTAGCTAGGAAAGCCGGCCTAGGCAGCCTCATGCAGTCTGCGAAGTTGGACGTCACCGTTCCAGAATTCGATATGAACTCGTTCTTTTAGCCTCGAGTTTTTGTTCAGTTTTCTTATCGCAACTCACACGCAAAGTGGGGATTCCTAGTCCGGAAGTGAAGTAACTGATGGTTGTGATAGTGTAGTAGAAGTACAGGGGAATCCAAAATGGTACAACTCGGGTGAAACTACTGTGTGATATTTGTGAATTACTGTTGCACCTCGACCTCCCGCTTCTTGAGCACCAGATCGCTACCTATGACGCGTTTCCAGACATCCTGCACATCTTCGACGACNGTCTCGAAATGAGACGTAGCATCGTATGACCGGGTGACGAAGATGTTGTCATCAACACCAGAGGTAGTTGGTACGTAAAGAGGTGTGATTGAAACAAACCTGCGGAACCGTTAAGGGATATTACATGGTAAGGAGAGRGATAACTCACTTGTCGTAGATGGGTCCCAGAAGGCTCAAGCCTGCAGCAATCTCCAGCTCGGGCTTGTCAGTCTCGACGATGGTGCTGACGCTGACAACATAGACATCTTGGGCACACACGTTATGAGTCGCCGAAACCATTGCAATGTAGATATCTGGCAAAGGATCAGTCCAAAAATCAAATAGAATTGAGAGTACTAGCTCTGTACCATTGCGACGCCCAACTTGGTTTTGGGGAATGATGATCTGACAACTATCACTGTTATCGGTCTCAGGTATGGGGTGCTTCAGGATACAAATCGCCCGGATGACTTTGCTGTCCTCCACAACTCTCACTTTCCCGTCAGCGGATTCTGTTTTTCCCACCCCAAAGTAGCTGGGATCGCCAATGACCTGCTTGGCTTTAACAGTCTCTGAGCCACTAGTCACACCAATAAATTTGCCGTCAGCGCCGGTCACGATCTTGTCAATAGGCTTGTCGAGCATGTATGTGCCGCCGTAGATAGCGCTGAGACGAGCGAAGGATTGGGGTAATTCTCCAAGACCGTAGAGGGGGTAGATATACGGAGACTTCCCGTAACGAGCCATGGACGATGTATATAACACGATACGGTCGTAAGTCGGGCGAGCAGGCTTGGTAATATAGCTGCACAGCAAGTTAAAGCTCAAACCTCGATTATTGCAGCGGTACAACTCACTCATCGTCCAAGTAGAGAGCCATGGCGTGTCCGATGAAATCCTGAGTACCAGGCTCCAACCCAAACTTTTCGTAGACAGTCTTCATACTGTCCTTGTCGAGATCGATGCCTGAGATACGTATCATTGGTTGAGTATGCGACACAAGTCAGAACAACGTAACTGACCCTGATGAGTAGCTTCGTCATTGTCCTTCCATCCCTGGAGGAACTCGAAGAATTTCTTTGCGCGTCTCTTCTCGAAAAGGCCCATGAGAGGGCTCTTCACGGCCTCCATTTCTGTACTGGGAACCTTAGAGATCTTCCCATCGCGATAGACAAAGCTGCCCGCGATTTGCTTGAACTCCAGGTAACGAGTAACATCGGTGTGGACCAGGATCTTGGTTAGTTCTCCCGATGCAATGATAAACTTGGAGATAAGGTCGACTGCGTAGTCACGATCACGACCAAGCTCGGCGGGAGGGGCCTGGTCGGGGCGGAACTTGCGGTACAACTGAGAAGGTGGATGGTCGTAAGCCTCACATTCATGGGACAGAAGGGCGTGGAAACATACTTGTGTCAAGTTCAAGCTGGCACTGTCTCCACCATAGTAGTCGTTTCTGTCCATATGCAGAACCTTCTTGCCTTCGACAGAGAGCAAGCCCGAGAGAATGCACTCAGTGAGACCGGTACCCAGAACGATGACCTTTTGGAGGCGATTAGATGCATCCCGAGAGTACAAAGAGGCATAGTTACATCGTATTCCTCATCCATAGTTGCTGAAAATCGTCTGGCAAGTGGTGGTCAGAGGGGAAGATGGTGTTGCCAGAGACGTAACTCAGACCCATGAATTAAGGGATCACTTATCGATCCACGTGTTGAGTAAGCGCGTTCTAGGAGCAGTTTCAACGTTGGCCAGCTGTTTCCCGATGCTTCACTCCGCCAATGCAAAGCGATTATGTACTTTATGCAGGATATGACAGCAAGTGTAAGTTAGAGGTCTGGAAAATACACGACTATATCAACTATTACAATGGTACTGGCGCAGATAAGAAGTAAACAAAAAGTGAATCAAAGAAAACGGCAAAGAGAAGGATGTAACAAGAAAACACTGGCCTGCAACCCAACCACTAGATATCCAACGAATCTCAGTCTTTAGCATCTAATCCATCGTGTTTTTGCTTGCGAAGTATACGCGCTATCTTGTCAACGCCTAATCCGAGATGATGTTATTGCACTCGCTAAAACGCATGAAGAGAACTACACTTACGTTCTTGACTTCGACGGTAGAACTCCATCCAGCTCTATGAGGATAATTAGGACGAGATCGCATAGCACGTTCAGGGCAATATTACCTTAGCGGAACGGGCTGGGTACTATAGAGCATGTCTGTATTTGTATTACGAACATATAGGGTGAACACGTACCCGTTCTGTGAAAGAATCCCATCGCTCGTGTTGTGTAGCATTCTTCCAACGAGGCATTCCTACGATATGTCTGGCCAAGATGGCAACATCAGCGTCAGTGAAAGGACCGCCCTTTTGCCCCATAGCACTCTCATCGAAGGGAGGAATCTCGACATCGTCGTCGCCATCTTCCTCTTGTTGCTCATCGTCATCATCTCCGTCTGCATCGTCATCATCCTCTTCACCCGAAGATGTGGAAGGCTCCTTATACCGTGGCCGTTTTCGGACGACGATTTGCTCTTCGTCAGATGAAGAATCCTCAACATCCTCCGGGTAGACACCTTGATAAGCTACCATGATCTTGTCGGGTAGATCATGGTTATTAGACCAGTAGGAGCCCCACGACTGAGATGAATGGTGAGGGGCCTGGTGATGGATTAAGCACGCAATCGAGGAAACACTGTACATTATATGAAATCGTACCTTCTCAGCCAATAATTCACATAGTTCATTTCGCGAAAGATGAGGTTGCTCTTTGAGTCGCCAAAGTATAAACCGTATGAAGAAATCCTTGTCCTCTGGAGTGAATTTGTTTCCTCGACCCCTGTGAGGGATAACTTTTGTGGGAGGAGTGGGAGACCGTGAAGGCGGTTCGGGGACTTTCACGTCTGCGTTGGGAGCAGGAAGATTTCTTCCGTACGTTGGTGCTGGTGCTGTAAGGCTGTTTATCGTATTTCTTTTACCCGGATGAACTGACCCTGAAGGAGGGGGAGGGGATGTAGAATTGTTTTCCTGCGGTCGAGCCCTCCGTTTGGAGGAGGTGGATACAGGGGATGGAATAGGAGGGGAATATTCCTGCTTGAAGGCAGTCATATTGGGCTTTTTCACTGTAGTCGGTACGCTTGATGGTACAGAGATGACGGGAGTATGCTTTGTAGAGCTTGTGCACGTTTGGATGTAATTGTCGATGCGATGCTTGTGATCAAGGTAGTAATCCTTCCATAAGCTGGTGGGAAAGAAAGAGTGAATGAGAGGGGAAATGGCACCGTAAGAGATAGTTTCAGTCACCTTGAAGAATGGCCATTTTTCTACGAAACCCAAAGGAATGAGACGCGTAAAGAGGCGTCAGGGAAAGGCACTCACTCCATGCAAACTATTAAGGGCATCCTTGTAAGTCTCTCTGGTTCGATGCGAATTTAAAAGGGTCTGAATGAGCAGTGTCTCGTCTGCCCGTTGTACCGGCTGGGACATTGTCATCGCGTCGTGGAGGACTTGCTGAGGGAGAAATGGCATATAATTGCCGACTCCCATTCCCATTCCTGGTATTGCATTGGGAAAGTTGGGATTTTGCATTTGAGGCTGGTTTTGCCAATTTGCGGGATGTGCATTGTAGTTCTGGTGTTGGTGTTGGTGCGGATGACTGGGGACAAGATGTGGGGGATTCTGGGTATGCCTTTGCTGCTGRTGRATATTCTGAGGGATAATATTATTGCCCCAGTGGTTGTGCTGCTGAGCCATCTGGTCTCTGACAGGGGTGTTCACGCCGTACTGTGGCGGGAAGTCGCCGTACCCGACAGAGCTGGAAGAGGCAAAGCCGTTCGCGAAACCGCCGTTCATGCCGCCGCCCATGCCGGAAGTGCCGACGTCGAGATCATCTGTGAGTCCGAATCCGTTCATTGAGCCGTTGTTTGGCGCCGTCAGTACCGTTCCAGTTCTTGTTGTGCTCGCTGTGGTGGTCGTCGTAGACCGCGTCTTACGTCCAAAGAATCAACTCATTCATTCCAAGTTCGAATTTTCGCGGCCTCGCCCTGTCACACAGTCACGTGGAAGCACATCACGTTCCGTCACCGGATTGCCGGTCCTCGGCTGCCGCTCTTATATAGCCTACCCCGGTTCCGGACCAGGATCCCTCCCCCATCCCTCATGTTGCCCCGCATGAAATCCCTTAGTAGCCCCCTGACCTCTTCAGCCCGGAATTTATCTGTTTCTTCCTACAGGAATGGATCCCTGAGTACCCTAGCCCAGTCGAAAGCTGAGCAAATATCCGCCGAATGGAAGGGAACAAGTGCAACCGGCGGCACTACCAAGAACTATATCGGTGGCCAGTTCGTGGAAAGCAAGGCAACTGAATGGATCGATGTCTTGGACCCAGTGAGCTTGATCCTACTTCGGTAGAAATTTAGATAGAGAACATACATTCTTCTATAGGCCACGCAAACTCTGCTTTCGCGTGTCCCACAGTCGACAGACGCCGAATTCCAGCAGGCGGTCGAAGCGGCCTCGGACGCATTCCAAACCTGGAGTCGGACAAGTGTTATCACTCGCCAAAGATTTGCAATAGAGCTACAGAATCAGCTCCGTCAAAATGCAGATGCCATCGCCAATAGCATTGTTCTCGAGCAGGGAAAGACTTTGGCCGGTGCGCACTCTCTTTTCGTCAACAAGACCAGACGTTGATTTTATCTRTGACCAAATTAGATGCCCATGGTGATCTTCTTCGTGGATTGCAAGTTGTGGAGACAGCCATCGGTATCACTTCTACGCTGCTGGGAGAAAAGATCGAAGGTGCGCCATGACATTCCTCGTGATCCGGTCGTTTTACCGATCCACAATACTGTGAACAAGTCAGCAGAGATATGGATACCTATGTTCGCAAGGTTCCTCTCGGTGTCTGTGCCAGTGTGGCGCCCTTCAACTTCCCTGCGTACGATTTCTGTCACTAGATTTTTGATGCTACTGACACTGCACAGAATGATNCCATTGTGGACGATTCCCATGGCTGCTGTCACCGGAAACACACTGGTCTTAAAACCATCCGAGAGGGATCCAGGTGCCGCAATGATCATTGCCGAGCTTTGCGAGCGTGCCGGTACGTGAGTTCATGAAAGGTCCTCAGACTATCTCTGACAGTGGCGACTAGGGCTTCCTGCTGGTGTTCTGAACATTGTACACGGTGGTGTTCCCACCGTGAACGCGATATGTGATCATCCAAAGATCAAAGCTATCAGCTTTGTGGGCGGCGATCGTGCTGGAAAGCATATCTATGAACGGTAACATGAATGGTCTGCATCGTGTACACTTACTCAATATATCGTAGGGGAACCCAGAATGGCAAAAGAGTCCAGGTAATCAAAACATGTGGTCAAACGTTACATTCTGAGTGTATCTAATAAAAGATTCCCAGGCTAACCTAGGCGCCAAAAACCATGCAATTATCATGCCAGATGGTACGCACTCAAAACGAACTTCATTTTTACTTCCCAATAAATGAGAGCCTTTCCATAAAGCAAACAAGAACTTGGCACTGAACTCTCTTATTGGAGCTGCCTTTGGAGGTAACTAATCCCCTCGAAAGTCGCCTTGGATATTCAACTGATAACTCCTCACCACTAGCGGCGGGACAACGATGCATGGCTTTATCCGTAGCAGTGCTTGTAGGGGATGCTCAAGCCTGGCTCCCCGAACTGATCGAGAAGGCGAAGGGCTTGAAGGTTGGCCAAGGATTTGATTCCGCCGTTGATCTGTARGATATCTTTCCAGCAATTCTCGACCTTGTGAAWYGCTGATAAATCCCACGTCCAGGGGTCCTGTAATATCTCCTGCAGCCAAAAGCCGTATTCTTAGTTTGATTGGCTCTGCTGAGGAACAAGGAGGAAAAATACTTCTCGACGGGAGAGCTTTAACTGTTGCTGAGTATCCTGATGGCAACTTCGTTGGCCCAACGATCATCGAAGCCAATACTTCCATGAAATCCTATCAGTCAGCGGATTTACAACCAAAAAAGTGTANGAAGATTCTGATYGATTTCTTTATAGAGAAGAGATATTTGGTCCCGCCTTGATAGTTCTGAAGGTGGACACTCTTGACGACGCTTTGGAGATCATCAATTCGAACAAGTACGGAAACGGTGCTGCTATCTTTACCCAGTCAGGAGCCACGGCGCGGAAGTTCGAAATGGATGTGAATGTTGGCCAGCTGGGCATCAATACACCAATCCCGGTCCCATTACCCTTCTTCTCGTGGAGTGGAAACAAAGCTAGTGTCCTAGGGGATATTGGTTTCTACGGAAAGAGGTAACTCGAATTCCTAGTCAGATATGCGTCGGAAACTCAATTACTCCATCCAGCGGTATCAATTTCTACACTCAGAATAAGGTATCGTTGGACTTGTATGCTGATTCAGGTCCATTTTTGTTGACTTCGAATCCATAGACCATAACCAGTTTGTGGAAGTCGGAGGACGCTGTGGCGACACGGGCCTCCACTACGATGCCCACACATAACTGAATAATGACACTCAGGGTCCTCCCTCACGTAGCTCAATCTAAATCAGCATTGGCGTTGTAAACTACATACTACAGATGGAATATCTCCTGACTCTGATATATATCGGAGTCCTACAATATCATCAGTCCTTTTTCTCTTCTGCAAGTTGGTCCAAGAACGCGTTTGAAAGTGCTACGCATTGGTGGTATACTTGCTCGAACCCATTGATCCCTCCATAATATGGATCAGCGATTGCTTTGCCGTCGGAATATGAGCCCCACAGTTGTACTTTTGCACTAGCGGTCTTTGGTCTAGCGCGTTCTATATCGTACAGATTGTTTTCATCCGCGGCAAGGATGTGAGTGAACTCTGTGAAATCAGAGGCTCGCAGCTTGCGGGCAGAATGCGATATGGGAACCTTATGCTGGAAAAATATAGAGCACGATATTCAGAGAATGAATGGGTTTACCGAGAACACTAGGCCCACCTTCTTGCATGTTGCGACTGTCCTGTTTCGTTGGTCGATGAGTAATAGAATGGACTATATACAGAATTGATCATACCTATCGTCAGGATCTTCTCCAGCATGGTACGCAGCTGTCCCACAACTGTCCACCTCAACATCCATCCCTCGAGCCTTTGCTTCATGCCTTAGGACCGCTTCCCCCATCGGAGACCGACAAATGTTCCCTGTATTCGGGAATCACATCCCGCTTTAAAGAGGAAATTGTACGGGAAAGCGCATACCTAAGCAAACGATCAAGACTTTGGCAGAAGCAGGCATTGGAAATAGCTGTTGACAGTGAATGAGAACTCAGAAAAAGTCAGGTCGAGATATCTTTGGGGATGTGGAAGTGAATCTAGCCACAAAGATGTGTAAGGATCATGAAAGGATGTCAGGAAGAAGGTCAACCGCCCATTTCCCCCGAAATTGCCGAGCGCACCTTCTCATGCTATAGCCACCATGTCCCCACCTCCTATTCAAGTCTTTTTGACGACTATTGCCTCTGAGCCCGCACTCAGAAAGAGACAAGGTATACAGTCCGACGCATATTTCAATTGTTATTCCGTTACTCATGAGTACTGGCATAAAGAATACATCCTCCAGACTCTTCAAGTCAATAATGTCCCGTTTACCTCCTACGACATTGCTTCCGACGAGGCTGCAAAGAAATTCTGGAGAAGACGCGGGCCTCGCGGTGAATTCAATTAAACCATTTTCTCGGATGACGCGCTCATTGTGATTTTACCCGGTAGATAACCAGCAACTTCCCGGCCTCTTGGTTGGAGGAGAGACCCCCGGTGTACGTTCTACAACCTATTTTGTCATTGTGAACATTACCCACTCACTGTGATATCCGTGAAGACTTTCGCAGAATTGTGAGCCAGATATTGCATTGTACAACACACAGATAAGCTAACCATAATCCAGCGAGTATGCGGCCGAAAATGAAGAGCTTACGACATTCCTTCGCCTAAAAGAGGACTGGGTTGACGATGGGTCGATGCACGACCTAGTTGCTCATCCCGTCGGCGTTCCTGGAGCTTCTCTTCCCATGCAAATGACACCAGAACGAATTAGGACTAAGATTCAGGCAGGCATCCGGCCAGCCAAAAAGGAAAATAAGTCGGCACCTGTCAATAAGATTGAAGACTTCGACCTGTCCACGGAATTGGATGGATTTGGCCTCCAGGGAGTCCGTGTCACTGAGGACGAACTGTGGGGTCTTGTGAACGAAATGGGTCTTGGTGGGAAGGAAGCCGAGGCAGTTGTGAAACGGCTGTCTATGGATACCTCGAGATTATCTATGGATAGGGTTCGTCTCTCCATTGATATGACGAGGCTATCCATGGATATGTCTGCTTTCGCTTCCGGAACAACGCCCTCCACTGCTCGCACAGAGCAGACACTTATCGGAACCCCACCGGCAAAGGAGCAGAAGCTGGAAGCTTTCATGAACGACACTTTGGTTGTAAACCCCACGCCAATTTCACCAATTCAAGAGTCGCCAGTGCAGGAAACTATTCCTCGACTTGAATCAGTGGTAACGCCTCCCGAAGTTACAGTTACTCAGGAAGATGTTCCTGTGGCTTCAGAGCCCTCCCCATCTCTGGATGTCTTCGTTGCTCTTCCCTCTGAGGCCCTTGATATGGCAGAGAAAACCAATGAAGCACCCAAAGAACCCACTTCTGCGGAAGTGCCTGAGCCTGTTGTTCCCTCTCCATTGCCCGTAAACTCAGAGAAAGAGGAAACCCTAGTCGATTCCCCTACGAAGGATGAGCCTCCCGTTGCCACACTCACTTCCCTCGAGCTCTCCACCTCGGATCCCTTCCCGGCCACCCCAGAATTCACCCTGCCTGCCTTCTCGTTCGACCTGGACGCCCCTCTCGAGAAGAAGGAACCATCRCCTACTATTGCTACTGCCCGTGAAATTCCAAATTCAGCTCCAGCTCCGGAGGAGCCTGTCATTGAAGCTAAGAAAGCAGAAGCACCTGCGCCTCTACAAGGCCGTACTGCTGCGTTTGTTGACGAGAAGACCTCTACTAACGCCATCGCTGCTGCTGAAGAGGCTTTACAAAAGCACACCAAGAACAAAAAGAAGAAATCGTACGTCGCCTCCAGGCATSTTCACACATCTTCATACTAACATCTACTCTCATCACAGTTTCGGATGTTGCATCATCTCTTAAATGCCTTTGGNAAGGCAATAGTCAAAATTGACATACTACGTGGCANCCCCTCACCCCCCTTCCTCGATTTGTATAGGACATTCTCGTTACCACAGTCGCTCTTTAACTCACTTTCCTTTCTTTACTCACTCTCATTTACTCATTTTTCTTATACTCACTCACTCACTCGCTTGCTTGAGCTCTGGAGAACGTACTACACCTGTGTGTTGGATGCGGAAACTGCTTCCATCTCTGCTAGATCTTGATAATATACATGCTATATACAATACGAGTGTGGTATTAAGCTTCCTCATCTGAATCGCCGGAGGCTAGTCGGGATCGACGTCTGCGCAACGGTGTTGTTGTGTGCGTGCTGGCTGAGGGCATTGGGACGCTTTCTTCTTCCTCCGTCTTAATTAGCTATGGGGAAAGTCATTTTAGAATACAGTCTCCGTAAGTATAAAGGTGAATAGTCACTTACAGTACGCGATCTCCGACGCCTGGTCAAAGGTTTTCGCTCTTCCCCGTCAGATCCTGACGAATCGTCTTCCTCCTCCGTCTTGATTGGAGGAACGCGCTTTTCGTCGACAACCGCATTTGTGCCGGGGCTGGGCAGCATGAGAGGCAATGTGCACGCGCTCAGGATGGAGATGAGAATGAAAAAGAACAATGCTCCGGAGAGGAAGGCGAATAGGAGTGGGAAGCGTGTGACCAATCCCCTTCGTTGTTTGAATATTAGCCAACAAGCAGAAGGGTGAGGTTTCGATGGGGCGTACCGGATTCCTTGATGTCTAACAGTACCTTGGATGTACGCAGCATAGACACTCAGTTCGCGTATATCTCCTCCTGTCTTAGCTCCCTTCCATTCGTCTCTCCTGCCTATCTGAACATTCGCATACGCAGTGGATACCCCGGGCGCGTACGATTCGAGCAGCGGAATGGTGATTTCTACCAGAGTCGGATCGGGACCAAAGAAGGAAGCTTTCTTGGGGACGACTACACCCTGCGCAATGCAACATAAGACCCCAAATCGATCGCAGCAGTGTGAAAGGAAATGTGGTGGGCTTACGGGTCTGCGCACGGACACAAGTGTTCTGTTGTTTTGCGCCAAGAGGGTCAAGGAAGCCATGAAGTTGCCGAGGGCGTAGTTTGTCTGCGTAGCGGGGACAGTCAATTGAAGAGAGATATCGTATCCTTGCTGCGGGACTAGAGGTGGAAGGACGGTTTCCGCGTATGGTTGGACTCCGTCACTAGAGGGGGACTGTCAATGTCAAGTGGTGCATTGGATTTAAGACATGTCCATACCCGTATTGGAGATACAACGATGTCTCCCATGATACAGCAGCACTTTTCCATACGACCCAGCCAGCTACGGCGGAAAAGAACACGAGGGCCGGAATTAGAAATAAGCAAACAAAGAGTGGGACGATTTGGGGTGCAAATGGGCGCAGAGAGGATAAAAAGAATGAAACAGCAGATAAGAGTAATTGAAATGGTTTTTGAAGAAGTGAGGAAATAGAGAAACCGGAGGGATTTCCCTCGGTCGGCTTGTCATCCATCTGATGTTGAGTGTATGTGGTCAGACAGGCAGTGATGACTCATAGTAATCTTCCATCGGGTTTCGCACTTTAGAATGGCACATGAATTTCCGGTACACCTTGGCGGAGTTCGAGCAGCAAATATAGCGCAACTGTTTCTCCTTTCAGGTATATTAACTAGCTAAGAAGACCTATACATTCCCAAACAAATACTGTGTTATTGCGGGCATGAGGACCGTTGGTCCGTTGGAAGATAAGGATGACTCATGGGATTGGCTACGAGACGGAAGATTGGTGTGAGTCATACCATCAATTACGCCCCTTCACCGCCACCTCGCATGGTGTTCCTGAGGGACAGATTAGACTAGATATCCTCGATAGCTTACCAATGTCCCTAGTATCACAAACCAAGTCCAATACAAGGTACAGGCGAGTGCACTGAATGTAATTAGTGGCTCTGAAGTGGCAGGGAACAATCAAGGAGCTCATGAAAAGGAATGGATATTCCGAAAGATAACAGTCCGGAGCAAAGCAAAGTGACAGACGAGCAGTATTCTGGGGTATGTGTCCCTGCCTTTGGGGCACTTTGTTCCGCCGAATCCGAAAAAAAATATACAATGTCCTTATTACTATTCGTTCGTCGAGGACGAAAGCAATGCGTGGTTTTTGATCCGGAAGCAAAGCAGCCCTCTTAGATGGTGATGGTCATCAGGCCATGGAGGCAAAACAATGACGTCCGACTCTTTCATGTACTCGAAGAGGACGATAATCCCCGAAGGAGTGGAAGAGTTTTCCGACCACCCCCGGTTGTACGAGAGTTAGATCGAGTCATTCGAACGATTATGAGCGCTGCAGTGTTCCGCGGATGCGATTTCATTGCAAGAGGCAGAAACCCCTCAAGGACGGGGGTGGGGAGAAATCCCGACGAAAACCGAGAGGAGGATAATGGAAAACGGCAAGGGAGAAAAGAAAGAAAGTGTGTGAATCGTGTTCAGTTCTCCATTAAGGGAGGCGTGATGAGATTAGGAGATCACGTGTAGATCGAGAGGGCCAGAAATATACGCTGGTCCACCAAGGTCCTACTATAGATTCTTGCCTCCCCCACCCCCCAAGTCTATCTCTTCATCATACCACCACCACCTCCGATTTCGTTGCTTGTAACGAAGACACCAACGACGAGAAGATAGTAAAGCTCTCTCGAAGACGAAAAGCAGACACATCGTGAATTGATTCCGGCAACGACACCACTGAGTGCACTGTGCAGAGTATAGCGTGAAGGTAAGCGTGAACGAGCGGTGGACGACGATGAAAAGAGTGCTGATGATGTGGTAGGCTTCAGATAACATTGAATCGCCGATGGATTCAGCTGTGACGGACCATAGAGCTGGGCCCAGCTACCCTAGACTGCGAAGGGGTCACTCGTCGTCGCATGGGGAGAGAGCGGTGGGGAATACGAGAAAACGATCGCCACCAGGAGATATGTACATTGGGGAGTATGAGGGGATGAGGGCGGGATGGAGATGTCGAGGGAGGGGATGCTGATGTCGGTGC